>CAOLHI010005478.1:0-67343 GCA_948474755.1 Ctenosaura bakeri
CCGCTCCCAGTTCTTCCTAGTTCGTCTCTTCCTTTTCCTCTTCTCTATCCCACTACTTCACCTCTCTTCTTGAATTTAATCCATTCAATCCATTTAACAGACTGGGAACAGATTAACACTTTCCTGTACTCAGTCGTTAGTTATTAATCCCACACTTAGTAATTTTCTGCTTTATTGCTTCACCTCACTTCCTGAGGTTAATCCATTTAGTAACCCTTTAAACAACCACAAACCAGTCTGGATTCAAAAACATATTTCTCTTCACCCTTCTTCCTGAGGCTAATCCATTTGGTATCCTTTTATGTCTAATAGATTTGCTTTTAACCTTTCCAACCTTTTTCTTTTCTTTTCTTTTTCTTCACCTCTCTTCCAGAGGCTAATCAATTCGATTCAGGAAATAAAATAAAAAATATAATAGTACAGTTTACATTTTTCTCCTTCTTAGTCTCTTAACGACCTCTGTTGTGTCTTCCATCTATCTCTCTGTTTAGTTTTAACATCTGCAGTGTCCTTATTCTGATCCACTCTCCCCATCTTCCTTTCTGCAGCTTGGCTTTGTTTTAACTCCTTATATTAATTATATCCGGTCAACATTAGTTTTCCCCAAAATTATATTTTAACACCAAGTCAAAAGGGGAAGCTTAAAACATTTTAAAAGAAAATAGAATAATTCTCTCGGTGCTCTCCAAGTTTAACAAAGCCAGCTACGTCATTCATTTCCCTCTCTAAGCTTCTCCACTCCTCCACACCTTCCAGCAGACTTCGCTGTCTTTACCAAAACTTCATCAAGGTTTGTCCATTCCCATCAGAAAATTAGAATCCAACCTTTATTAAGTGCCTTTACTCTGATCTTAGGGGAGCGCTTTAATTAACAATGACAGCAAAGCCAGCTGCGCCTTCCATTATTCCCCCCAAGCTGATTCGCTCCTCCTCACTACCGCTGCTCTGCAACTCCAGACTTACTGTCCTGTCTTGTCAAAACTTCTCGATCCGAGGCAGGAATTTAATTTTATTATTACAGTCTTTTCTTTCTCCTTCCCTGCAGGTTCACACTGGAATCTTCCTTCTTCAAACCTTCTTATTTTCTTTTAAAAAGGTTCTCTCAACAGCACTTGTCAGTTTCTCTGGCTGCACATCTGCGGTGGTGGCCCTATCCCTCGTCCTGTTCGCGTCGGTCTCTCTCCTCCCTCTCTGTCAGCGCTGGGGAGATCTGGCACAATGTGAGCTGCTCTGCTCTCCCCTACCTGGGTCCCCACCTTACTGTGGGGACCCAGGGTCCTTGGGGGATGTTACCCCTGCAGATATGCAGTGGTAGCCCAGCACCAGCTGTTCAGGCTACCAGCTGCGCCGACATCTTGGCCAGAAGAGAAGGAAACCAAGTCTTGTTGGACCCACTGTTCATTTGAACTTGATCAAAAGCCCCAATGATCAATAGACATTAGTCATAACTAGTGTATTCCCATACTCATACTACAGTGCACCTGTATATCCACGTAAATCTGAAATAAGGGTGAAAATTAGGTGTTCTGTGGTCTGCATGAGGCCCATGTTTACACCCTTGCTCCCATACCCTGATCCTCACCTCAAAATTTTCATAAACATTGGGGTTCCTATTTTGCTTCTGAAATGGCTGAATCCCTCTTCTGGAGGCCTCCAGTAGCAGATTTACTTCAAGTACTCTCCAAAAACTTGCTGCCAAATCCAGATGTCACAACAGGAAGTAGATTTTGGATGTGATTTTCAGTTGCCTTTTTTTGGCTGAAAATGTGTCCCTCCCCCTGGAAGAAAACCTGCCCTCATTGCACTGATCGACCTTTGAATTAGTGCTTAAGATTGTTTTTGGCCACAGTACCCAGAACTAGACAATATTTCTTCCACTCTTCACTTTATATTTTAAGAATAGCTTCATACAACTGATTTCTAAGTAACATTTTTTCCAGTACACAACAAAACTGATTGTGTATACAGTATCAAATACAATTACAGATGCAATTTGTATCAATCTTAATGCTGCTTTTTTTCATAATTTCATTGATAAGTTTAGTGTTTCTTGAAAAAAATGCAAGTTCAGTTTCCAAGTATACAGTCATCCCTAACCCAGAAATGATATACCATGTGCAGCAAGAATGTTTCGGAGAGGAAAAGAGAAATACTCTGCATTGCAGCTTCCAAGTTATGGGTAGTACATTCAAAATGATCAAGTTAAACATTTATGTACAGATAAGAATATCTTAGTTCAAGAATGATTTTGTTGCATACTGCTATTGGAATATGAATGCTTTTTTAGTACCTTCTGTGTACAATACTTCAATTTTAGCAACACATCTGAGATCGTGTATTTACAAAGATTCACAGTATTCCGTTATCTCCCACTGGTCCATTCTTATCAAAGTCAATCCATGTTTTTTCTTTATTTCAGGTACTTGAAGTTACGTATAAAATATTATTTCTGGTATTTGTCCATCTTCTATTGATGTACCATTGTTGTTACCTGGTGAACTAAAAAAGAAAAAGCAAGTTTTGCTTGAAGCAGGAGATTCATGGATTACTTTCTTCAGTCCTTTGGTGCCATAATGAGAGTCTGGGCCCTAAAGACAAAGAATAGAAATCAGATATTTTGATTGCCTGCACTTGTAATAACACCCACTAACTCATATTCTCTTAGTGACATGTAGTCTGTTAAAAATACATAAAAAAGAATAGTAAAAACACAACAATAATGAAATAAAACAATTACTAAAGGAGCAGATTATAAAATCAAAATAAAACTGGTAGAAGAACATTTTAAAAGTGCAGCACATACATCCAATCGTTTTGCACATTAGTTAGCAAACCTGGAATGCTCTCTGAGCTGTAGTACATTTATAGCAAAGGATTCTCACAAGAAATACATACTATAGGACACATATCTTGGTATTTGTGAGACAGCTGCTGAATTTTAAGTACATATTTACACAGAACTTCTATCATATTTAGTTTTCAAATTAAAATGTCTCACTTTTAAAGTTGCACAAGCAGTATAGCACACAGTTGGCAAAATCTCTATAGGTTCTTTGAACATAACTCTGAAGGTATTGGCTGTACCATCACAGCTAAATCCAGTGTCATTTTGTCCTAGTGTCTGGTTTTTTTCATATTCAATGATCTGTAGCAAAAGACAAAGCACAGAAAGACATCTGTGATTTTATTTTTAAGAAACCATTTCCTAAACATTTTATTAAGAGGACCATAGACTTATTTTTGCCACTGACAGCCTATTCAACTCATCTAGTTCCTGACTCACACTTAAACCCCATTCCAAGACTCCAAAGAAGAGAATGTTCACAATCTAACATATAAAGGAATTTTCACAACCCAACATAAAAAGGGCTCTAATTGGCACATGTAATTAACATGCCATCTCTTATGAGTGTTAATTTTCTTACCAGTTTTAAAAACAACTATGCATTTTTTTTTCAGTGAACAATGCAGAGTGCTCAAAATCATGTTTCACTGATCACTTTGCTTCCCTGTCATATTATTGTATGGAAAAAATGTAGAAGGGAGCCTGGTTTCATATATATGCTTATGTAACATATCATAAATCCTGCTAGATGCTTTTTGCCATGTATGCTTGCTGCTTTGTATAAGAGTCTACCTGCAAATTACTCATTTGATCTAGATGGCTATAATGTTATCAGACAAATGGGATGGGTCTGGAGAGTAAAAGCGAGGAATGAAGTGTGTTATGAGAACAAAGTATTGTTGATATAACAGAGAAGACTAGGAGAGAGTAAAGAACCATTCAAGGTTAGGAAAATCTGGGAAAAGAACCAGCCTGGGAAAGAAAGTGTGATGCTTTACTAACCAATGAAAGCTTAATGCATGCAAGTTTGTAATGGATTGCTTACAAACAAATGTAATGTTGCTGTACAATTCTGTTCTGGCAACTTCTGTGGAAGTGTGCAGTTGGTACTCATGACTATCCTCTGAAAAACTATGCTTTTTTTTTTTTCAGTGAACAATGCAGAGTGCTCAAAATCATGTTTCACTGATCACTCTGCTTCCCTGTCATAGTACTGTATGGGAAAAACTGTGAATTTCAGAGTATGTTCTTTGGAGCAGTGATTATCCTGTATATGACATTCATTCTTTTCTACCATCACACATAAAGCAGATGGCAATCAGACAGTTGCTGTGGCTGACCCTTATTTTCCTAACTATGTCACTTTCTTTATTTAGAATGTGTGTGATGCTTTAACACTCAGAATCTAAAAGGTATTTCAGACATGCAGTTTGGTTATCATGGCCCAGGTGAATCAATTAATCAACTTTATTATGGTCACAGACCAGTATACAAGAACAAACAAGATACAAGATACATATAAATAGTCAATTGGTTAGAAAGAGATATACAGCCATACATCATCCTCATAAAACATGTAAAATCAATCAGTAAAAACAATTTGGTACATATAGATAATCAATTGGTTAAAAAAGACTATAAGACCATACAACATTTTTCTCATAAAACATATGATCAGTCAATAAAAGACAAATTAGTACATATAAATAGTCAGTTAGTTAAAAAGAATTATAAAACATACAACATCCTCCTCATAAAATTATCCTTTATCTATCCTTTGTCTAATCTACATCACTGACCATCTTGCGCTGGATTCTAATGGCAATTGCACAAAACTTAGCTACTTTGTAGGATATCTTTGAGTTATGATCTGCAAGTAGTAGTGAGACATAGAGTGGCCTAAAAATCTATTAAGAATGGGGGAGATAAGATTTAATCATAAATCCCTGTAATATGGGCATTGTAAAAGTACGTGTTCCACAGTTTCCACTTGTTTGTTATTACATGGACATTTTCTCTCTAGGAAGGGTATCTTCTGATATCTGCTTTCCAACAGTGCTGATGGCAAAGCATTACACCGTGCCAAGGTAAAGGCTCTTTGGTATTCAGGGATTTCCAATTTATTTAAATACTTCATAGATATAGCAACATATCTGTTGGAATCACTAATAATGAAAGTAGGAGTCATACCAAGGTCCATTTGATGCTCTATGTCCACTATCCTTTGTTTAATGGCTATTTTGGCTCTATCGTAGCCCAAATTACATAAGGATTCTAGAGAGAAGCCCAAGCTTTGTATTTTAGTAACCACTGTTTGATTCCATCTAGAATGGAGTCCATCTTTCAGGACCAAAGAGACAAAGCCAGCTGAAGAAGAAACTAATCTAAGCCAATAGTTTACCCACACCCTAGACTCTATTTTCATACAGCCTGACTATTTTCATACAGCCTTAGAGTAGCATTTGAAACACACTTGGGGGTCTGAAAAATCACTCTTAGGAATTTTGTTTGTACAAGCTCCAGTGGTGCAGTTTTGAAAGGGACCCAGCTGAGTGCCATAAAAGAGTTGCACAATCACTTTTGCCTCAAACAATTTGAGGACTGCTGGTATAAATTGTCCTCCTTTTGACCTAAATTTTTTTAGCATAGCCAATGAGCTTCTTTGAGCATTATCTGCAGCATATTTCCCACGCATTTTCAAACTACCATTTGCTTGTAAAGTTACTCCCAGATATTTAAAACAAGAAACCTGCTCAATTTTATGGCCATCAATATTCCACAAATGTTTTTTAGGCCTTTTGGTAAAGGCCATAATTTTAGTTTTTTGATAATTAAGTTCTAATTGATTTGCCCTGCAGTACTGAACTACAGTTCTCAGTGCTCTTTTAAGGCCAATGGGTGTTCTTGAGAGTATGGCTGCATCGTGTGCATAGAGCAGGATTGAAATATTCCTATCAGCTATCTTTGGGGGATGAAAGTTAGTGTTCTGGAACTGAGCCCCAAAGAGTTGATATAAAAATTAAATAGAAGTGGGGCTAGTATACAGCCTTGCTTCACACCTTTCTGTATTTCTATGGTTTTGGTAAGGTGCCCAAGCAGGGGTTTCCTCTTACTTTCATCGTTGTCTCTTGATATAGCATACGAATCAAGTGGAGCAGACGCTTTGTCAATTGAGGAGGCCTCCAACCTCTCCCACAGTAGAACCCGTGAAACAGAATCAAAAGCTGCCTTAAAATCAATAAAGGCAGCATACAATGAAGTCAGGCTACCGGAAGAGTATTTACTAACCAAATGGTGTAATATCAAACATTGATCAATGGTAGAGTGGCCTTCTCTGAATCCAGCTTGCTCATCTGCGAGTATCTGTTCCCCTTCCATCCATTCAAGCAGCCTCACTTGCAGGTGTCTTGCATACATCTTGCTGATTCTATTTAAAAGGCTGATGAGTCTATAGGTTGTTGGATCCTCTTTTCTCTCTTTCTTAAAGATAGGAACAATAATTGCAAGACCCCATTGCCCTGGGCACTATTCCGTGGGTGTCAATAAAAGTGAAAAGTGTAGCCAGGAGTGGAATCCAAAAGTTTTGGTTATTCTTGAGTACTTCTGATGGTATAAGGTCTTCTCCTGGGGCTTTTCCTGATCTTGACTGAATTATTAAGCTTTTAACCTCAGCTTCCGATACTGGAGTCCACAGGGGGAGATTTTCCATTTTATGGGCAATTTCGTCTCTTACGGCATTCGTATCTGAGTAGAGTTCCTGAAAATAGGCTTCCCATGTAGTTAAAGGGTTTATCCTATCATGATCGTTACTTTGCGATCTTGCAATAATATGCCAGAAGAGAGCAGAGTCCATGCAGCAGTAAGTCGCATCGTTGTTTTTCATAAATTCTTTTTTCTTATATACTATTAGTTGCTTGTATTGTCTTTTATGTTTTAAGAGATCAGAAGTATCTATCAATGATGTATTTGTTGTATATAACCTATATTTGCTAGCAAGAGTTTTTTTGGTTTCTATGCACTCTTTGTCAAACCATGGCTTGGAATGACACAACTGTTGATTGGAGTGGATTCTACTCTCAGATATTAAATATTGCCATAGTTCTTGAATAAGAGTTTCATATCTCTCAATAACTAGACCCGGTCCTGCTGTTATCAGGGCAGATCTCATACCCTGGAAGCGATCTGAGCTCAGTAAGTCAGTTATCCTTTGGTTTAAATGTGGGGACCATTTAGGTCTGCAATAATTTCCCCCTAATGGGTTGAAAGACAATTGATGACAATCTTTGGATCGAGTCTCCAGAGTAAAATTATTTAACTGAAGCATGATTGGGAAATGGTTACTATCAATCTTAAGCATAACTTTAAGATGTTTGGTATATGGTAAAAGGTTTCCAGAGACAATTATATAATCAATTGCGCTCATTCGTAGTCCAGAGAAGTATGTAAATTCTGCTGGCTGGTCATTCTCCAATATACCATTCAATATATAGAGATCTAGCCGGTAGGTTGCTTGAGCCAGACAAAGACCTGCATAATTTGTTCTGGTGTCCTTTGAGCTACGAATGAGGAGACTATAATCATTTTCTGGTTTTAGATGGGGACATTTGTATTGTGAGTAAAGGGTATAATCATCTGGTCCCATTCTAGCATTCATGTCTCCCCCTATAATCAACGGTGTGTCAGGGTATTCCAAAATAAGTTCAGCCACATAATCTAATCTAATCTAGTCCATATGGCTCTAGTTTGGGATCTTTGTCTCGTAGGAGGCATACAGACGTTAACTATCACCAAAGACTGAGTTTTAAACTGGATGAGCACTGCCATAGCATGTGAATTGAGTGCGGAGAGAGTCCTCAATGTAGCACGTAAGGTAGTAGAAATTAAAATCCCCAGTCCTCCTTTTGCTCTTCCATGCTTTAGTCCAGGTTCTGCGCTTATAGATGATGAGTGAAATCCATTCAAGGTTAATTCTTCAGTGCACCATGATTCCTGTATTAATATAATATCATATTGGGAAAGGAACTCACTGAAGCACAGGTCCTTAGCTGATGCCTGCCATCCCGCAACATTCCAAGTAATCAAGGTGAGCTTACTCTGGTCTGCCGTATGTCATGCAGTTATGTTTTCAGTTGGACATGTTATGTCAACAGGAATCAAACCATCCTTCCTTATCATTTGATTTGTACATGAATCTGAATTAATCAAGGCTATGTGGGCACCAAAACGTGGATCTCGAGCGAGCAGGGAGCCTAAATCATTCGCTAGGAAGTCATCCTTAGGGTTGTTATCTGTATGTTTGGAGAAGTAAGTTTCCTTGTCATCACAAAGGGGCTCAAACAATGCACCTGTATCTCTCTGACTCAAAACATTCCAGGAATACCAGAGCAGTCAGTTTTAATTTGCACTATTGGGAGGAAGGTATGAGGCCTTTGTGATGTCATGGATATTTTAGGTACAATGTTATTTTGTGTATCAGATATTACAGTAATAAGGTAAGGAGCTGGTGAGAAGGGGTGAGAGAATGGAATGCTGGAAGCAAGTGGTGATTGGTGGAATGTGTAAGGAGATTTGAATAAAGCTGGGGAATGACAATTGGTGAATTAAGGTGGTATAGTAAAACAGGAGAGCCAGTATGATGTAGTGGTTTGAGCATCAGACTATGACCCAAGAGACCAGAGTTTGATTCCCCACTTGGCCATGGAAACCCAGTGGATGATCCAGCCCCAGAAATCCCCATGATAGGGTCACTGTAAATTAGAAACAACTTGAAGGCACACAACAACTACAACAAAGGGGGTAACTCTGATTATTCACCATTTCCAGAACCAGCATGCTGTAGTGGTTTAAGTGTCAGACTATGTCCTTGAAAACCAGGGTTTGATTTCCTGCTTGGATATGGACATTCACTTTGTGACCTTGAGCATGTCACACACTCTCAGCCCCCAAAAAACTGCATGATAGGTTCACCTTAGGGTTGCCATAAGTTGGAAATGACTTGAAGGCACACAACAACAACATAGTAAAACAGTGTGGAGTGAATGAGTGAGGATTTGAGTAGAGAGAGTCAGTCAAGTTTAAGGAATTAACAAGTGGTGGTTAACATTCTGAGTTAGCTACAAAAAGAGTGAAAATGAGAGTGAAATACTGGTTTTAAATGTCTTAAATTACTATTCTGTTTGTTTAAGTTCTGTTAATAAAATATTCTTTTTTTATCATACATTTTTGGCTTCCAGGAATGCCAGATATATAAGATTGTGTACAGACATGGTGTCTGTGGTAGCAGCAGAGAAGAGAGAGACTTGGTGTTCAGTGGGGATAGAGGTTGCACAATATCCTGCACAGTAACCTTGAGGGCATCTAGGAGGTCCCCATAGTTGGTGGTCACACAGGTGGAATGCAAAGAAGTCCTCACATTGGTGGCTGAAGTAGGGATAAGGGAAAGCCCTTAATCCTGGTGATTACAGTGAGGTTTGTGGAAGTCCTTGTGTTTAGTGGCAGTGGAGGTTTAGAAAGAATATCACATCTGGTGGGAATAAAGGGACAGAAATCTCACAATGTTGTACAAAATGTTTAAAATGTTATAGAAACTGAGGACTGGCAATCTTAGGTGAAATGCCTGTTCCACAGACCCAGGGTGGAGATCTGTCTCAGCATCCTACTGCTATATCATTTCTAAGTGATACACACTAACCTGAACATCCTTGGCTAAGTCAGTTAAGTGAGTGAACTTTATACACTTTGATATCTAAATGAATGTATTACTTATTAAATAGTTGGAAAATAGTGGTACCTGTATATTAACTTGGTAATCGGTGGGTCCATGAATAGATCCATATAATCCAAATCCCACAATTGAAATTCTTCGATTGACCGTGAACCTTGAAAGAGGGGGAGAAGAACTAAGTTATGTAAGTTCTCTTGAAGAGAAAATGATAAATGATTTTCTAAAAAGAAGCCAATATAAAGTAGGCTTTACAAAAATGGATTTTCCACAGAAATATGTTTAGAAGTACAAATGTCCATTTCTCTACATTCTTATGAGTATATATATCAAACTATTGATCCGAGAGAATATCTTCTAAGCAGCTTTACTAAGATTTCCAGAAAGGGGTTGTGGTTTAACTTTACTTCATTTGATGGACAAGGACAAGAAGCTAAAGCCCGCTCAGCACCACTGCACATTTCAAATCCCCTCCCACCAGGAAAACTCACATTAGAAGTCTGATAACCAAGACCTCTTGAAAAGTTATTTTGTATTAGAAAATGTATACATCATTGCCTTGGCTGATGTGATAATTTTGCTTATGATTTCAATGAAGCAAAAGTTTGACTGGGAGTATTTATAATCTTTAAAATTTATTTCACAAATGGTTCCATACATGAAAAACAATTTTCCACACACGATGAACCAGCAATTTTCTCAAAAAAAACCTGAAAATTGCTAGTTGGGTCTGGCCTTAAAATAAAATGTTTGGGATACCAACCTTAGGGTAACTATCAAGACTGATCAAAAGCTGTTCACAAATATGTATTTTAAGGTACAGCAAAACAAAACACAGAAACCCAAAACATCTGGGAGATACCCAAAGTAGCTGTCAGATCTGAGCTAAAGCTTACTAGTCTTTTTCTTTGGTGGTCACACTAGATACCATTTCAAATTTGGTGACTGTGATAAAGCTGGTGGTGGTGGAGGCATATAGCACAAAAGACACGCCAATCCTTTAAATTATAGATTAACTGTTCCCCCTTGTTCCCCACACTAGTGAATGCTTTAAATGCATGTAAATGTATGATACAGTATGTTAATGAGATTCCTCACTGTGAGACAGCACCTCGGTTGTCTTGCATCAAATATTATCATTTCAAGCAGCAATCTCTAAGGGGAACAGCATCTCTGGATACAAACAGCTGCACTCATCCCATGCACCAAGGGAGACATCTGAACTTGTTTTCTGAACAGCTGAAATAGACACTCCACACCCTTCATCATATCACAAAGCAGTTTATGGTATGATACAGGGTGTGATTTTCCATTGTTCAAAATGAAGCTATCTGCTGGCTATGCCTAATACAGTTCTTTGCATCCCAGCTTATATATGTTGAATTTATGTACTATATGATCAATATTTAGAACTGGGATAGATCAGAATCTCTGTAACAGGACTAGTGCTAACAGGACAGAATTACATGCAAACAGTCTTTATAAATTCAGTCCCAAATCTATTAGCAAATATCAAATATCCAATTAGAACAACATTTTCTATAGGAAGACAGAGCACCTTTCTGCAAGTCTTTGTCCTGTTCCAGAGTCACAGTAAAAGTCCTTGATTCCATAGCTGAAGGTATACAGTGGTCAACTATCAGTTTGATGCCAAACAATTTACTACCATGTTTTGCTACCTTGTATGAAAAACAAAAGACTTTTGGCCATTACAGAACAAACATAATATGCTTTCTTCTTCAGCACATCATGGATGGGAAGGCAAGAGCTTCTTCTGCAGGTGAAAATCTCCATGGTTTAACTAGTCACACAGCCACACAATTTTACTGTTTCTTTTTCCCTGCTAGTTTTATGGTCCCACTGCCATTTAGTATTTTGAATATTGTTACTGAAGGTTATGCTGTGTTTGTGTTACATTGGGTTTTTTTCCATTTTCATTCATTCATTCATGAAGATGAAGGCCCAGTTTAAAACTTTAAAAATAAAATAAGCAAACTCTGTGACCAATTACTAAATTGCTAACTAGGCAGAATTCTGGAAAGATTCTCCTGTCTGCGTCAGGCAAATCACATGATTTCCCCTGAAAATGAGTGACCAATACCTGATCCGGTCACTTGTTCCACTGTAACCCCAACGACTTTCCACTTGTTGAAATCTATTTATGCTGCATTCCTTTCCTCTAAGACAGCATCTTGGTCGATCAATGTAGTCAACTCTAGGTTTAGGGTTGACTGTAAAATGCAGAAAGAGATTTACTACTTCCCGATCTGACAAAATTCCAGACTGAGCAGGACCTGGAAAGAAAGGCAGTGCATCTGAGCTGAGCATATGCTATATATGCAAGCCAAATGAGAAATATTTCTGACATAGCTCTTAATTACAAGTCAACTCATCTACATGCACACCACTGCTAAATTACAGTTGTTTAACTAATTCATCTGGACAGTAAAAGTGGAAAAAGATCCACAACCTTCAAAAGAAAACTATTAAGAAAATATCTCACAGGCATTAAAAGGATATAAATCTCAATATACCAAGAGAAATAGTTTGTGGATCACACCAACTGCTTGCTAACATATATGTCTGATATTCTTAAACATAAGGAACATAAGCCTTTGAATAAACAGATTTCAGTGACTAGGTTAAATAGGCTGGGTTATCCACAGGTTTGCTAAAAAGATTTTATACAGACTGTATAGATTAGATTCAAGAACTACTGGCAACTAGGATTTTATCTTTTGTGATGGACTGTTTTTCATACTGCATGGTCTATAAATAAGAGTGTATGCTAACAAGTTTACCACTGCAAGAGGATTAGATGGGATGAAAAATTAAATTATACAGGTTTAACTGGCTTGCATAATGCAGGCACAGATGCACAGTACTCCCATTTAACAGTGTGAGCAAAATATAGGTTGAGCTGGTTCTGCTTTACAGATTTCTTATATGTGGTTCTCATCTCAAATATATCAAGTTAAACGTGAAATGTCAAGACATTACAGCATACAACATGAAATGAACGGACAATGAACATATAATAAAATCACAGAATCATAGAGTTGGAAAAGAGTACAACAGCTATCGAGTCCAACCCCCTGAGATGCAGGAACACACACTCAAAGCACTCCCAGAAAATGGCCATCCAGCCTCTGTTTAAAAACCTCCAAAGGTGACTCCACCACACTCTGAGGGAGCATATTCCACTGTTGAAAAGTTTTATGCAAGTTTTATTTTAAAAACCCACACATTTTAATAGCTATATCCCTAAACAGTGAATAAAAGTAAACTTGAAGTCAACTACTTTTCTTTATTTGTCTAGTTTTTAACCTGTGGCATAACTAAATTCTTCAGTGCAATCCTATACATGTCCATTCAGAAGCAAGCCAAATAACCTACCCCCAGATAATGGCTTCTGTCTTCTGTTGCAAGTTATCTGATAACATCAGATAGTAAATAGTTATTGCAGGATATGAGACACTTTTCTTGTTTGCAATCATACAACAAGCTAACTCTTCTTATTTTTGAAAGCAAACAGCCACTTTACAAGGCATGAGTTAGAAAGAATAAGTGTCTGTAAAAGTATGGGGATACTTATTACTATTGGCAACTCAAATCTTATCTGCAATGGATAAACATGCTACCCCTGGTGCCCTCCAGCTGTCTTAGGCTATAAATGAGAACTGCAGATCAACACATGGTATCTTTCTGGGTTATCACAGTGAATTTTAAAAACTGCAGAGCAGAGCTAACAGCCACTATTTCAGTTGACATATACACAATAGACAATAAGGCTAAAGCCTTATATACACATTCTGGGAAGTATGATCTACTACATCAAAGAAATCTATTTTCAACTAAACATGCATAAATGGGATCAGGCTGCAAACACATTGTGGAATTGCTGGATGGCTAAACTCCTCTAGAAAGACTCCAAACGTGTTATAATTTTTTTCTTCCCTTTGTAAACTTTATCAATGAACATAATGCTACACAAACTGCTTACTTCTAGTAAACAATGATTCTTTACATACTTTGACCATTGTGCCTGAGCGTGTTATGCAAACTTTACTTTCTTTTTTTTAATAGCAATAAAGCAAATCATCAGGTTACCTGCTGCAAATTCTTCAATTGTCATCAGTGGAAAACGGATTAAGGACAGAGCTTTGCCAAGTACTTTCTGCTTATTTGTAGATGTGACTGGTAACTGCTGTCTTTGGCATTCTGCTTCTGCCCAGCGAACAACAGCTCCAAAAAGTCTGCTCTCACGTATACTGAGTGTGTCTCTTTCCAATACTGCACACAATGTATCTGAAGAAAAAAACCCTCCATAAAGTAACTTGCAAATTTAAGGGAATTTTTAACTTCTGCACAGGTTACACAAATTTAATGGACATATGTGCCTGACCTGAAGAAGGAAGGCTAGATTCCAACTGAAATGGTGTTAACTTCCCTTTCTTTCACTATGAAGGCAGCATAAGAACCATCTATCAGTAAAACAATATGTATTGGTATTGTATATCATGCAATGGTGTAGTGGGTTGAGTGTTGGACTATAACTCTGGAGACCAGGGTGTCATTCCCCACTTGGTCATGGAAACCCACTGGGTGACCCTGGGCACATCACACATTCTCAGCGACAGAAATCTCCATTATAGGTTCACCTTAGGGTTGCCATATGTCAGAAATGACTTGAAGGCATATAACAATCATGACTAAGAACTGCTATTTTAGATATTACTTTCTTTTTCAGAACTAGTTTTATGAGCTAGGTCTGCTGCATGCATACTGAATTGATGTTATTTTAACCACTGTAGGAATAGATGCTGTATATCTCTAATAAGCTCAGCTGTAATTGCTACAAAGTATCCAATGTTGATTTATGATTGCAACAATGCATCTGTGCTGGGGCTTACCTGGATTTGTTATAAAGCATCAATTGCTAATTGCTTTAAAGCCTATTGCTACAATGTATCCAGTACTAGCGTATTTACCCAGTGTTGCCTGGGATTTTATTTTCTCATAGGTAACACTTATTAGAAATACCTTACGTTACCTCAGGAATTAGATGTGATTGAAGTACACAGATTTGAGATCCTATGTCTCTAGTTCCCCAAATTGTGTTGTTCAGTACCTGTTGCCCACATTCCACAGTCCAGTCTGTATTTAGAATTGTTAACATACAGAGGTTGGGTTCATGATGGGATTTGCTGTTAGGCCCCATCTCCATAGCAACAGGCCTATTCAGAGCTGACTGAGAATTCTAAAGGCCCTTTCCTGAACTGCCAACCCAAAGATTCCATAGAATCTTCACAGTCAGCCAATCATATGAGGACTTCTCACCTCACACAGCCAATCTTATGAGGTCTGTGTCAGCCTGACACAGACAAATAGACAAGATCACTCACAAACTTTGACTTTTATATAGTAGATAAGGGGGGAAAAAAAGATATGGGCAAAAACGAAAGTGTTGCCTGAAGAGGCTCTTATGTTTTGAGAACCTTGTGTTTGCAAGACAAGGAGCAGGAAACATGTGCTCAGGTCAAACTGGTCAAGGATGGAGAAAAGTGGGTCTGGGAAGGCATGGGTCTTGGGACTTGTCTGGGAAGTGCTATAATGCATGGCTGTATGGTTCTCGCCAATCATGGCTTTGCACATCTAAATTTTAGAATGGTTACATATAAAAAAGTATAAGCTCCATGTATGCTTTAGTCTCAGCAATTTTGGTGAAAATGTGCTGTGTTGTTCATATCTATAAAAATAAAGCTACTGCCTACCTCAGAGTAAATTTTGTGGAGTGTGGGTTATCTAGTACATGACAGTAACTGAAGGGTAGTCTTATATGAATATTTACCTGGTATTAAATCCAATGAAAGCAATTCCCACTGACTTTCTGAGTAAAATATGCATTAGATCAATCACAAAACCTATTAAATAACTAGTCTTTTCTAAAATGGTTACTCAGGCTAACATATTAACTAAAAAAATGAATCTTAGCACAAATTCTGACAAATGGGATTTATACATGACACATGAGGACCATTTTGAATCTATAAGGATAACTGAAATATTAGTCAAATTCGCAGTCTAATCCAGGGTGGCAAATGCATGGTTCTCTAATACTGTCTGACCCAACTTCCATCCCTCCCAGCCAGTATGTCCCACAGTCAAGAAAGAGTTATAGATCAGCAACATCTGGAACGCCATAGCTTCCCAACTCCTGGACTGGTCTCTCGAAAATAATAATGTTTAAGGTCCACTTACCTATATCTATATCTGTGAAACCTTCTGCACTTATTGCATCTATTGTACTTTTGTCTATTGTATCAAGACAGAGACTAGCCAGCTGTGGTTCATCAAATAAACGAGCCTATAAAAAAGAGATTTGTTAAAATCTAATGGTCCAATTCATTACTACAGGTTAGACCTGACAGCTAATAAAAACCTATTTCACCAATGAATAATGAAAATATGTTTTATTGATATAAGCTCAAGTTCATGTTAGTGTTTTTAATATTAAGAAATTCTGCATATAAAATGTTTGTGTTCCTTCATATGACCTTAGTCATGTTAGCAGCATTGCTACTGAAGGTTCCCATTTAACCCAAGGTCTGAATCTGGAGTGACAAGCTGCTTTCAGAAAACTGAGTTGTTTGGTTATCTTAGGTAGCTTTAACTACAGTTAATGCTGTTCTTACTGAAAACACCTGGCCATTCTTAAGGCAGAAGGAAATCTGTTACTAAGAAAGGAAAGATCACAAAATCCTACAGTACATTTCCAGTCTCTTCACTGAAGCACATCTACACAGTCACTGCAATGTATGCGTGATTCCTTAGAAGGAGATCCATCAAGTCTAATGGAGACTATTGTGCAAACAGCTGTACACTTCTTTTCAGATAAACATTTAGGAAACATTTGTTGTTAGGATCTTTTGAAGTTCTAAACAAACTAGAAGTTTACAAATACAAAGCTTACTATACAGGTATGATTTGATCAAAAAAGGAAGCTACTTGATTAAGCAACACATGTACAGGCAGGCAGCAGGAAGCCTGAAAGCCTGTTCATTTCCAGCTCTCTAATCCAATCCAACCCACAGCTTCTGCAGTTATCTGAATCCAGCCACCTAGACAAACTCCTAAAAAAAAGTTTTTAGCAAACTGTGAAGGCTTTCAGGGGGGAGGGGTCTGTGTCCTCCAAATTTAATAGTCCAAGTCATCTGTAACAAAAAAAGGTCGTTTTAATTTTAAAGGTTGCATTATATTTTCAATTTTCCTAGCATGATTAACAATTGTTCTGTTATATGTTTGCATTAAACTAAGGCAGACAGTATTTTAAATTAGATGACCAAATATACCTCTATATCAACAACCAGTCAGCATTAGGACAATTACCTGAGTAAGCAGCATAAAAGCGTTATCTGCCCGAAGATGCTTAGTTAGAAATTCTACACAATGAGCTTCTAGGGCTGGGACAGCGTACTTCTTGGCTGTATAGAGAGTGGTCATCACTGTTTCAGGACCAATCTGAACTTCATCTGAGTACAAAAACCTAGAAATCAAAGAAGATAAGTTTAGTGGACCTATCTAATCCCTGTCAATTTTCCCTGAAATAGCAAAACTGGGTGGGCTGAGAACACCCCTCCCACAAAGAGGATTCCTTCTCGTTTAAGTCAACAACCCACCAGGAGCTTTAGGTTCCTTCAGGCAAGCATTTGACATTTCTGAAACTTCTGTAGAAGCAGCAAATCAACCCAACCTTTGTGCATATTTTATACATTTCCTGAGAATAAGTCCTGCTAAACTTCTTGATTAAACACAAATAGCACTCTGCTTCAAGATCCTAGTACATTTTGTTCTTGAGAAATGCTCATTTTGCAGCACATACAAGACATGCCTACTCCAAATATTAAGGGGCAGGTTTGAGTGTGCACAAAAAGTCGGCTGCTTTTCAAACACGAAAGGTCAGGCACCGTTTTCAAATGCAAAAGAAAAAAAAAAAGAAACATAAAATGCTACATTCTTTTCAATCTTATTCAGAGGGTAACTTCACTTGTGCAGATACAAATCCCAAGTATGGGTATACCTCAGTCAGAGAGCCAGTGTAGTGTATTGGTTTGAGGGCTGAAGTATGACCCTGGAGACCAGGGTTTGTCTTCCTGCTTGGCCATGGGAAATCACTGGGTGACTTTGGGGGGCATTATACACTCTTAGCCCCAGAAAACACCATAATAGGTTTGTCTTAGGGTAGCCATAAGCTGGCATAAAACAACAACAATACTTCAGTTAACAAAGTACTGTACAACGCGTCCTGTGCTGGCACAACATCTGCACCCATGAATGTGAGGTTGTGCAAAACCTCGTGTCCTATTATTTCCAATGGATGTGCTGGATGCATGCTGTGCCAGGGCAGGCATGCACACATTGCATCCATTCATGATAATAGGACAGTGCATTTATATTTTTTGTTTTAGGTGAGGATTCCTGGAACGGAACTCCCATGTATATGGAGGGTCCACTGTAGATGTATTCCTAGGCATGACTTGAAAATGCAGTACCAGAGGCAGAAATAACATGGAAACTATAAGGATAGGTTCCTACAACACAAAAAGATGGCAGTTCAACATATCTAAATCAACTTCTTATTCAAAACAAAATGCACATATGAAATGAAACAACCAAGTCCGGTAAGCCTTGCATAATTAATCAAAACATTTTCAGTCTTCTAGAGACCACTTTAACTCTTTTTTCCAAAATTAACCCAGGTATGACTTTTTCTTTCACTAGCCTCCACATTTCTTATGATTTCCATGTTGGTGGCGCAACTATAATCTATATTACTGCCATGCAAAGGTAATTCAATAATATTTACAACAGGCTCCAAAGTAACATTTTTTAAAAAATTGTACAAGCTAAAGCTGTATCTTCTACATCTAAAAGCATGTTCCTTTAAAAATCTCTAATTTTACTCTGCAGTAACTGGCCTGAAGGAAATTTCAGGCACTGCACTTAGATGATTTCCTCTGTTTGCAACAGAAGATCTCAAGACTGCAATTCTATCTTGACACAAGGGAGATACCAAGATGAAGACCAAACCCTGCCAGCTCCTTCACACTAAACTCTATATCAAGTCTGCCTGACAGGAAACACTTAATCAACAGATTAATCCAAATATCCCCATGACCAGATTATAAATCAAACATGGTGTCCATGCAGTAATCAGAAAGAAAAATCCTAGAACTGTCCACGTGAGTAGACTTAACAGAAATAGGAAACTTGCAACCCATCTCATTTTCCTAACAACTGCAATTACACTGCATACAATATGGTTTTTTGCATTTACAATGTGTAACTCTGTGTGTATACTGCAAGTGTCATCTTTAAACAAGTGTAATATTATCAACATTGAAGAATTTGGGCTATTCTGATTTATACAAGGCTGTTAAGACATGCAACTTGTGATACTTCCTACTACAGTCATCCCTTATCAATGACCATACTGGCTAAGGCTGCTAGGAGTTGCAATCCAACAACATCTTAAGGGCCACATACTCCATATTTGTGCTTTTAATGCTACATAATGTTAACCAGCACATTACCATGTCCCTCACCTGAAAATACAAATGAGCAGCATGTGAAGACACCTCAGCATTGTTTTCACTGCATACACAAAATCAGTTATGGTGAAGATTAAACAGAATGGCAGTTATTCCAAATTAACACAGAGCAACACAAATCTGTTTTTCCTGTCTAAATCTAGTATGAAAACATCTGATTTGGAAAATTTCCCAGAAATGTTTCTGATGATTTAAGGGAATGATCTGATTTAGAATGTTTATTTAGCTTATATTGTTAACATACTTTTGTCCACAACATGCATTATCTACCAATTTTCCCCTTCCCTTGATGCTGCACAAGACCTGCCCTCTCCTAAATTATGGATTTTTCAGATTAATCAAAAAGAACTAAAGGTGTGGTTTTATTTCCTGTTTCTGAATTAAAACATAAACACTCTTACACACTTCTCAGAAAAAATTACCCAAAAATTAACTATAATTCTGAAACTGTCAAGGCTGCCTAATGCTTTATTAATGTTTATCGATTATAACTAATGACTTTCCATAAAAATTATTTTTAGAAATGGGACATTCTCTGAAAAAAATGAAAGTACTGGAAAATTTCCATTTCAGAATTTTTTTTTCACTTTACATCATTGCAACATTTAATTCAGGGGTTCACTGTGAGCCAAGACACCAGTAATGAACTTAATAAGGTGACTTTAGGCAAGTCACAATCTTTCATAGAATCATAGAAATTCAGAGTTGGAAGAGACCACACAGGCCATCCAGTCCAACCCCCTGCCATGCAGGAACACCCTCAAATCAATCCCGACAGATGGCCATCAAGCCTCTGCTTAAAAACCTCCTTTTTGCCATAGCTCCCAAATTTTCCATACTCATACTAAAATGCTGACATGATAATTAGAGAATTAAGACATTTGTATTCTGCCCTTCCTTGTGGGACTGCAAGAACACTGCATACTGGCGCAAGAGAGTTAGTCTTGTCGATAGGTGAGGCTGAGAAATAATGACTCCAGTTAGTGACTTTACAAATGAATGCACATTTGAATCCAGCACTTCCAACTCAAGTTGCCCAGCTGTGAGTATGTCTTCTTGGACACAACTGAATTGACTTCTGAGCAAACTTGCATAGCATTAGATCATCAAATAACTGGACTACAATGATATTCTTCTGAAACTGAGGAACTGGTCTTCTTTGCTTTCATCTGGGAGGTTGTAATAACTTTTTTTCATCTGGGACTTGTCACAGGGATTTCTCTTTAGTGCAGCTTTTCTGGCTGGCTAATACATTTTAAAGCTATTACTTTTTGTTTTGTAATAACTTTTGATTACATAAGATATTACTATTTCAGTGTTGTCATAAGCTACCTCACACTTGCAGGAAAGACCCTTATTTCAAGAAAACATGACAACTATAATATATTCTTTTATATTTTAATTTCACCAGGGAAGCTGGCTTATTTCCGTAGATCAATTATATAAACTGATTCACAATTTTAACTACAGTGGACCTTATGGATCTGCAGGGGTTCAAGTTCTAGGACCCCTCATGGATGCTAAAAAATGCAAATGACCATGTCCCATGTTATTAAATGGCAGCAGCATGCATGCTTCATACAGACGCATTCATGTTGCTGCCATTTTAAATACAAAGACTCTAACATCCAATTTCCTAGATCATGTTTTTTACGTGTACATGTCACTTACTTGCAATTATTTACATGATACAGCTTCCACTGACCTGCTGTTCTCCAGATGTTGTACACCCAATTCCAATCCCTCTAGCCAGCATTACTGGTGATCATGGGAACTGTCATTTATAACATCTGGAGGGTATTAAGCTGATTTTACTCTAAGCCACCCTGAGATTTTTGGATAAAGGGTGGGATGTAAATATTTTACTAATACATAAATAATAGTCTAGGGAAAGCTAAACATACACTGAAATTCACTGTGGTGTTGGTACAGTGTTTAATCATCATTATATGTATCCTGCATCTTAGGAATGAACAGAACAAATTCAGTGTAGTGCTGTCTTTAGAAAAGAGATGTGCAATTCTTTTAAAGAGGCTGCTCAACTGTGGCTCCCATAAGTCCTCATCACTGGCTATGCTGCTGAGGGCTGATGGGTGTAGTAGGTCAACAACAACTGAAGAACCATAGTTGCCCAAACCCTAGGTTTACTGTTGGACTGGAACTTGGGACATCCATATACAAGTTTACACTGAGTTACACCTTGGGTCAAACATCCTCTCTCAGTGTCTGATATACCTCACAGTGTTAATGTAAAGATAAAAATGGGAGGAAAAGAGCCTGAATGCCACCTCAAACTCCTGGAGGAAAGGAAGTGCTAGGGTAGCTAGATCTCAAGGTCTGGCCTTTAGACTCCAGTTTTTGTTGGTCATCACCAGGCAACAGACAAGGGTGCAAATTCTCCATTTTTGACTCAGCTCTGAGCAAGAGGAAAAGGCTGGTGACAAATCATCTCAGTCAGCAGTGCAACAGCTTGGTTAGTTGCTGCAGTGTGCAAAAACTCCGTATATTTTACCTAGGAAGCTTCCTCCTTCCTTCTCAGTTTGTAGTCCCAGGGCTCACCCTCTATTCTGCTCTCTGTCTATGTCTTTGGGCTAGAAGCAAGCAGGTATGATTAACTGTTCTTTATCTCATTTCCCTAACCAAAAAGAATAAATCCTGTTATTTAACTCTGACCTAAGAATAGCTGTATTAGCTAAAATTTCTGTCTTAATGAGAAAATATTTTGTTCTTTCAAAGCAAGAGTGGTGTAGTGGCTAAGTGTCTTGAACTTAGGGACAACTCTGAGGGACAAGCGCTCTGACTCCCTGTTTGGCTGTGGAAACATATTGGGTGAGCTTTGGCAAGTCTCATTCTCTTGGCCTCAGAGGAAGGCATGGACAAAAATTCTCCGAATAATTCTTGTCAAGAAAAAAACTTGTTACAGGGTTGCCATAAATCGTAAATAACTTGAAGGCTCCTAACAACAGCAAATTTGCTCTCTTTCTTTGTGAGTAACAAGATATAAGCAACTGTGGTTGGTACCTAACATAACACTCAATGACATCTCAAAAAAACAGTCCATAAATCCCAGGTTTTGGCCCGGAAACGTCAGGGCGTGGGATGATCTTGAACTGGCCACCCCACACAGAGCATAAATAAGATTAATTTTTTAAAAGTGCAAACGACCCCACCCCCACAATGAACCTGAGCAGAGCCAAAAAGGCAGCGGGCTCCACATCGGGCAGCTCGATCTCGGCCGAGGTGGTGGCCATCCCGCCGTTGAACATGGCGTCGAAAACAGCGCTGCCGGCAGCGAGGACGAAGCGGTGTGCGGGAATGCGCTGCTGGGCGGGACCGGGCGCCCCTCCTCCGGCCCGCGGGCCTCCTTTGCCCACCACGAAACGCACGTCGCTGAGCAGCTCGTTGGCGAAGAGAAAAGCGAAGCGCTCTCGCAGTGACCGTTTCGTGGCCTGCCAATTGTACACAGGTTCGCGCTGCACGACCACGGGGGCAGCGCCCGCTGGAGCCAATACCACGGCCGCTGGAGCCACCCCCTCAGACCCCGTCGTGGCGGCCGCAGCACCCGCTTCAGGGCCACCCGCGGCCGCCATTGCCATTCCCCCCCCCAACTTCTCAGTCCGGCGCAGACGCACTCGCAACCTGTTGACTCACAATGGGCGGACTCTTCCTACAGGCTGCTTCTGCGCAGACGTGCCAATACGTCAAACACTCCTCGCTTCGACAGATGTCTACCCAGTAAAGCGTTAGAGGTTCAAGGGTGACAGTCTTGCCTTTGATTACAGATATAAGATAATATAGAAGACTCAGTTCCTGGGATAAATAGGGTATACTTTGAATTAGGATGCAATTTTAAAAATGCACCCCCGAGTGGAAGGGAAAACTGCCATCTAAGCAAGAAAAGAAGAAAATCCTGGATTTCTCATCTGATTTGTATGATTTTTACAACCCCGACATGCTATCTTCTTTTTCTTATCTCTGTGTGATAATCCTAAGCTTCATTCTCTGTGATAGGAAATATAGGTTCATATAGCTTGAACTTTCGATTAGTATTCGAGGTCACTTATGGCAACCTTGTGAATGAGAAAACAGCCCTGCTCAGGTCTTGCAAACTCAAGAGCTGTGGCTTCGTTGATTGAATCTATCCATCTGTAACACAGGTCTTCCTCTTTTCCTACTGTTGTGTACCTTGATAAGCATTACTGTCTCTTCTAATGGCTCATGTCTTTTCATTACCTCTAAGGAGAATTCCCACTTGATTTACTCTCGTTGTTGCTAACTATTGTCATGTTGACTTTGACTTATGGTGTCTCTATGAATGAGAGACGTCCAAGTCACCCTGTCATCAACAGGCCACCTCAGGTCTTGCAGACTCAGAGGTGTGCCCGCCTTGACTGTCATCATCTGCAATGCATCTTCCTCTTTTGTGTACCTTGCTAAGCACTATTGTCTTTTCCAGTGACTCGTGTATCCTCATGGTATGTCCGAAGTATGGCAGTACTAAGTCACCTTGACAGCAACTAATAACGAATAGTTCCATGTGTGCCTAATGGAGTTTTTAGAATGTGGGACTTTCTGCTTGATCTGAACCATATGCCGTTTTTCAGCCTAATCTAATTTACATCTTTGTTGTGAAAACACTGTACTCAATACATGTTGATTGCAGGTTATGTTTATGATGGTCTGGTTTAAAGTAGACATACAAAAAATAAAATATATGCACAAAATTCACTTTGGGAAACATCACTGGGTTTTCACAAAATTTGGATGCAGATTGGGATAGTCTGACTTAAAATAGGATATTTGGCACACGACACATTTACTTGGGGGAGCCTGAAGGGCAACCAAAATATTAATTTCATTCATGAAGAATAGTGTGTTTATGGCCAATTAAGAGACATTCCTTCTCAAAAGTAACTGTGACTGAAGTGCAATGTAAGAACTGTTGGAGCAGTTTGGAGCAGTTGAAGCTGAATGAGCATTAACAATGGTTAATGATTCTCTTAGGCAATGCTGGTACTGCAGCTAGCACCGTAATAAAACTCTGGTACAGCTGGAACACAAAAGCAGCTGGTATTTAAGATGCCATACTTTGTTTTTGCAATACATTCATGAATGTGGAGTGCCATAGATTCAAAATGAAATTCCCTAGATAAAGTTCTTATCAGAATTTTATTTAAATACATTTTTGTTTGATCTCACTGTATTGCAAGAAAAAGTGTGAATTTACAGAAAGGATTACTGGAACCCTTTCTCAGTGGCAGTAGGACTTCTCAGTTGCTAAATGAAGTCCTTAAAAAGAGATAAGAAATTTGGTGCAACATGAGTCAACAGTGTGATGCAAAAGCCAGTGCAATGCTAGGCTGCATCAGTATGAGTTTAGTGTTCAGGTCAAGGGAAGTAATACTACCACTCTGTTGTGTTTGATTAGACCTTACCTGAAATATTGTTTATGTTTCAGGGTATGATAGTGCAAAGAGGGATACTGAAAAGTTAGAAAGGGTCCAGAGGAGGATTATCAAGATATTAAAAAGTGTGGAAACCAAGCACTGTGAAGAATGGCTTACGGAGCTGGGTATGTTTTAACTTGGGAAGATAATATTGAGAAGTGATATGAAAGCCTTTTTTGAATATCTGAAGGAATGTTGCATTGAAGATGATCCAAGTTAGTTTAATGCTGCTCCAGAAATTAGGATGTGAAACAATGCATTCAAATTATGACAAAAAAGAAGCTACCTAAACAATAGGAAAAACGTTTTGATTGTAAAAGATATTAAACAGTAGAAGGGACTGCCTCTGATACAGGTGGACTCTCCTTCACTAGAGGTCTTTAAGCAGAAGTTGGATGGCCATCTCTTACCTTTGCATGGCAGTGGATTATACTAGATGGTGCTTGTGATCATCCTTCACCTATCTCTGATTCTATTACCTCACTTCAAAATACAATAAGCAAGCCCTACTGCTGGATTTGAGAGTTCCCTGGTCCATTATACTATATATGATGTCATAAAGGCTGGACTTTGGGCCAGCGGCTAACACGGGCGCGCACATATAAACTCCCCTAACAGGATGAGTTCCCACGTGGCAGATGCTTGCCGCAGTCTTGAGGCTAGATTATCACTGGACAGCCGATGAGTATCCCCTTCCCTCTCATTCAGACCCAGAGGCGAAGCTCCAAGCCTGATGATGTAACCCCGAGGGCTTGGGGCTGCTGCCGGTACAGTACTGATAGCTGGATGTAGGCTCCGAGCGAACAACCTCCCTACCTCAAAAAGCTGGACTCCTGAGGCAGACCTGAGGATTGGTCGCCTTTGGATAGGCTTTTGAAACCAATCGGGACAGTACCTTTTAAAACACTAAGCACTAACTATTTACAAACATCAAAGCATGAGCCTCGGAGCTCTCAATAAAACCAGCCAGCCTGAAGCTGGAAAATCTGTTTCTTGACCCACAGTGCAAGGCCAATCAAACATATGGCAAGTATGAGCTGAAAGGTGACCAGTACGATTAAAGGATGCAGGGCGAAGTGAGCGATTGCTTGCCCCGTGGACGACCAAGTGAAGGTGTCCCACCAGGAATGTCGGGTTGCAGCTTCCAGTTCTTCAGATGTTTTGACGATTACCTTCGCAGAATGATTAACTGTCAAGGCAATCCAATGGAGGGAGTGCGAGACCTCCTTTACTCTTTGTGATAGGCTGGTGAGATTCCATAGCCACGTAGACACGGGGATCTCATCTTCAAGCTGGAATTCGACTAGTTCAGACTCCATGGGCATGTATGCTTTCTCCAGGACGTAATCTCTTATCTCCCGCTGGAGATAGAAGTCGTTACTAAAGCAATCTTGGACAAGCTGTGAACAAAAGCAAGGGTTCCCAGCGGTGTGGTTTACTCTTACAGTCACACCACTAGGCAGTACTGTCAGATTTGAGCATGGAGTCAGTAAACAAAAGCAGTCACTATTAATTTGAGCCATGACTGTGGAATTGACTGGTATCAATATATAATCGGAACTGTTGCTGTGGCTGAAACTGTCAATATTACGGAAGCACTGAATCCAATGACGATGGAATAAACAACCAGATAAATCAAAAGAGTGTGTACCATTGGACCAATGGTACAGTTGTGGGGGTAATAAGGTGGCTTATCGGCTATGAGGGGGAGCCCTAGGTGGGATACTGGATGTAAAATTACCGGGTCCAGAATCCTTTCGTGTACGACTTCCACTGTGAGAGTTAGGCTCTTCCACGTGGCATGTTGTATCTGTGCCAAAGCGGCAGGGTGTTCCAAAGATTCTGGGTAGCACTCTCTTAGCAGGCTCAGGATCTCAGAGTGCATTAATCCCATGAGGCTGGCCTGAATCACCTGAGTGGCAAAGGTGATCACATTGCTCTGCAGTTGTGTGCACTGGATAGCAACTGACAGATCATGAGTCGTGTTCTTTAAGACACAACCAAGGTCAGATATTACATCTCGCTCGACGCCAACCCACTGCGGTAATAATTGACTAATCAAGTCCATTCCTCTCACTAGGTTAGTTAAACCAGCAGCGGAGGATACTCCAATTTCTTTTGTTTTCAATATCATTTTATTAAAGTTTCACAATTAAAACAACAATAGTATTATTGCTATTTCACATGAATTATTTCTTGGATCTTCCAAACTGATCTAGACTTCATTTCCAAAGTCTGTTAACATTGTTATATCATTGTACTGCATTTTTCAGCCATTTTACACGTTAGTACATAGCATTTCCATTACCATATTCCTGCTTCATGATATCTGCCGTAATCATCACAATGAAATTTTTCCACATATTACCATGAATTATAGACTTCTATCACAGGTCACCCAGCAATCACCTACAATTTGCCATTCTTTCTGAATTTCATCATCTGATTTCCCTTTCAATCTTTGAGAGACTATGTCAGCGTTTTTATTTTCAATAAAGGTTCCCCACCATTGTTCTATTGTAGGTATTTGCTGTGTTTTCCATACCTTAGCATATTCAATACGTGCTGTTGTTATCATATATAATAATATTCTCCAATATTTCTTTATATTCATACCGTCTACTAAATCTGTCATATTTAACAAATACATTTCAGGAGTCATAGGAAATTGTAGCTTCATTATTTCGCAAATCCTCTTATGTATCTCAGTCCAATATCTCTTGACCTTTGGGCATGTCCACCACATATGATATATCGTACCCACCTCTTTTAAACATTTCCAACAAAGCCCAGTACCTGAATTGTAAATCTTTTGTAATTTATCTGGTGTCAAATACCATCTATAAAACATTTTATAATAGTTCTCTTTTAAATTCTGGGCAACCGTAAATTTGTTTGTCTTTTTCCAACTCTGCTCCCAATAGTCCAGTTGAATTGTATGATCCATATTCTGTGCCCAAGAGATCATTACTGCTTTAACCGTTTCTTCATACTTCTCCTGGTGCAATATTTCCTGAGTGATCTGAGCTAGTAAATGAGGAGGGTTTTCAAAAAGTCGTTTTATCACTCCAACCTTCTCCTTTATTTCAATTCCATATGTCTTTAAGTCCATCTGAAACCTTTCAGTTAACTGCCTGTAAGGAAACCAGTTTAAAACTGTTCCTTCCTGCTCCAACTTGTCTCTTGATTTAAGCTGAAGACTATTCGATTTTGTCCTCTCAATTATGTCCTCATATCGAAGCCATTTTTCCGACTCAGACCTTCTTCCAAAGAAAGCTTCTTGAGGAGAGACCCAGGTGGGCAGCTGCCTAATGTTTCTAGACTTGTAATCTTCCCAAACTTTCAAAAGCGATTTCCTGATGTAATGATTGGAGAAATCTTTATCTATTTTTGCTTTATCATAGAACATATAGGCATGCCAGCCCATCCTCAGATCTGCTCCCTCCAATGCCAGCATTCTGGCATCTTGTAGATCCATCCAGTCTTTTATCCATATGAAAGCCGCGGCCTTGTAGTAAACCTGAAAATCAGGTAGACCCATACCACCTCTATTTTTCTGATCTGTTAAAATGTTCCATTTAATCCTGGGTTTCTTCCCTTGCCATATAAACTTGGATATTTCTCTCTTCCATTGTAGAAAAGGTTTCTTATTCAATATTACGGGAAGGTTTTGGAACAGAAAGTTCATCTTTGGTAAAACATTCATTTTGATTACTGCGATTCTCCCCAACATTGAGAGATGTAACTTAGACCAGCTTTCCAAATCTTTAATTATCTCCTTCCATTTTTTTTCATAATTATTTGAATATAGCTCATTATTTCTTCTGGCTATCCAAATTCCCAAATATTTAACTTTTTGTCCTCTCTTGAATCCCGTTTTTTGTACTATTTCCGTCTCTTCTCTCTCTCTCAAATTTTTGGTTAAGAAATTTGTTTTTTCCACATTTATCTTAAATCCGGAGAACTCTCCATACTCTTGAATTATTTTAATCAATTTTCCAATACCTCTACATGGGTCCTCCAAAAAAACCACCAAATCATCTGCAAAGGCTTTCAATTTGTATTGATGTTTCTTAATTTGAACTCCTTTAATGTCATTGTCTTCTCTAATGGCTTCCATCGCATGGCGCGCGTGAGCAGCAGCATGGAGTGAAGCTCTGATCTCTGTGCTGTTTCCCGTTGGTTTCCAGCCACTTTTCTTCCATCTGAGAAGCGGCAGACACCCCCCCCCCGGTAAAGGGGGTGCAGAACGGCTCGAAGGGGGATTCCGATCTGGTGTCAAGCCTCTGCAAAATAGAGCAGGGGCAAGTGACGCCAGAGGACCGAAGAGCAGGACGGACCTAACGGGACGCCAGACAGGCACAAGCGGCGCCGACGAATTTTAAAGGAGAAGACACATTAACATAACAGTAAGCTGGCTGATCTTTGATTTCCTTTCACTTTAAACTGCAACTATTGCTGTAATTAGCAACAGTGGGCAGAAGCTTCTGTGAAGAGACCTCGCTGTCAATGAGTTTAAGTGTGGAATAAGTCTGCTTTTTTGCATTTTTCTTTTTTTGGGGGGACGGAGACAGTTTGCCTGAATATAAGACCTTATGCCTGAATTCCAGAAGGACTATCTGATACAATTAAGTGTAGAGACTGAACTGAATTTTATTAAAGATTTAGGTTATCAATATTTTTTTTTTGAGATTTCTGTTTCCTTTTTAATCTGGAATTTATTCAGATATTCAATCTAAGGACTTGGACTAGCTGGACTTATTATTTGGAATAATTTGGATTTATGATTTGGAAGGATGTGAAGCAATGGAGTGGATGTGATATGGAATAAGGATATGGGATATATAAATACTTTTTTTTTTGTTATATGCTATTTTGGAAGTAAAGATCAACTGAGTTGAACTGAGAGTTGGAACGTGACTTTGAATACTTGGCTATTGGCTTGTTTTTAATTTTATGTTTTGTTTTGTTCTTTCTTTTTTACTATTGGAATATAAAATTTAAAGTTTAAAAAACAATTCCAAGTATAAAGAAGCTGGAAGAAGTTTTTTTTTTTTCCCCTTCTTCTTTCCCCTTTTTCCTTGGACTGTAACTGGAGAACTGTGTTGTAGTGTGTTTTCTTTTTGATTTTTTTGATGCCTTGGCTGTGAGAACTGAGAATCAACTGAGAGAAGAAGAAAAAAAGAAAAAAACAAACAACTTTTGGGAGAGCTGTGTTATGGCTGTGAAGAAAAGGCTTTCTCACCCCCACACAGCGGAGCGGCTTGGCTTCTAGCTATCACCAGGTTTACAAGTGATTGTGACAACCATCCAGAAAGTGAAACCATAGCTTCGGAGGGAGGGGGAACTGAGAGGCCTGGGTCTAAGCACAGACCAGTGTTATTTTTATATTGAATGGAGCAACACTTATGTTACTTATGTTTGAAGTTTACATATTGTAAGAACATGAGAATGCATATGGTCTGATTATAAAATAGAAAATACGTAATATTAGAGTTTGATTGGCATAACACTACTTTATAGTTTGCACTGAACTGAACTATTGATGTAAATTGAAGTGAAATGAAATGATATGTGATTTTAGAGTTTAAGCATCTCAAGGTATATTATATTACAATACGATTTTGTATGTTGAAGTAACCTTTTTTTTAAGGGTAGGACTGTTATTTTGTAAGTTTTAAGTATTGCTTCTGTTTAACTTGCAACTGTTTGACTTAAATATTTGATTGTTTTGATTATTATCAATACTTGTAAAATATGGATCAAAGAACAAGGAAGAAAGAACAAGAAAGGGCTGCTGCTGCAGCCAGTGGGCCAACAACTATTTCTCAGGCAATTCTTCAGGCAACTTCATCTCAAGCAACTAGGAGGACATCTGTAGATATACCCCAGAAATCACAAGACTTTATGTTACAAATGAGGGAAGAGTTCAAAAGTATGAGAGAAGATTTACGAAGTGATATAAAGGAAACAAGGAAGGAGATGAGAGAAGATATGAAACAAGAAATAGATAGACTGGGGAAGAGACTGGAAAGCATATCAATGGATGTGACAAAGCTAAAAACAGATAATAAAGAGATAAAGCAGCAAGTAAAACAAGTAGAAAAGGAAATGACAGCGGTCAAGGAGAGACATCAAGAGGATGAAGTTCAGATCACTCTACAGGAGTTGCGATATCGGGAGAGATCACTGCGTTTGAGAGGTGTTCCAGAGACCTCTATGGAAAATTTGTTAGAGACTATAGTTCCGGCTTTGGCTGATTTCATCGACATTGACGAGGAGAAGATGGAGAGTTATATTGACAGAATTTTCAGGGTGTCCTCTAGAGTGGCGAGAGAGAGGAAACTACCCAGAGACATCATTATTATCTTTACAAGGACAATTATAAGAGATAGAGTACTTCAAAGAAGCTACGATGGACCCTTGAAAATTGAAGATAAAGACGTTAGAATTTTTAAAGACATTCCTTATCAGATCTTAAAGAAAAGACAAGAATACAAACCTTTGGCAAATCTTTTGGTTAAGCTTCAAATTAGTTATCGATGGGAGAAAATTGAGGGTTTGTCATTTACATACAGACAACGGAGATATCGGATCAATTCAGTACACAAAGCAAAAGAGATGATGGAGAGATTGAAGAATGAGCTTTCAAAAAATATTTCTGGGGTGGAAAAAAATCAGGAACAGGACCAGACTGCTAGGGAAGAGGGAAGATTGCAACCTCAACAAGAAGAAGAAGACCTTGGAGAAGGCCAGATATTGCTAGAAGAGGGAGGAGCATCGGGTGGAATCGGGGAACAGGAAGAAGGGGAATTAGAGGGAGTTCTTCAGGAGGACTAAGTCAAGTTATAAGATATAAAACATAATAAAATTGGAAAAGAAAAATGGATCTGAAGATATATTCGTGGAACATTAAGGGGTTTAACTCCGTATATAAAAGAAGACAAATTTTTCATCATCTGGAGAAGCAAAATTTGGATATAATAAGTCTTCAAGAGGTTAGAATTAAAACTCAAGATCTTAAATATGTTAGAAATCCAAAATTGGGAAGCTGCTTTGCATCTGTAATCGATAAAAAGAAGAAGGGGGTGTTAATATATGTGAATTCAAAATACGAAGCGCGTCAAATTTTCCAAGATAAAAATGGTCGATATATAGGAGTTGAAGTGATTCTGAAACAAGACAAATTTTTAATAGTGGGAATATATGCACCTAATGGAGCTAAAGGGGAATTCTTCCCCAAAATACAGCAACAGATATTGGAGTATTTAAATGAATCAGGAAACACAAATATTATTTTTGTGGGGGATTTTAACGGAGTCATCAATCCTTTAATTGATAGATCAAATCAGAAATTGATCCCCCGAAACAATGGTAAACTTCCTAAGAGTTTTTTTAATCTGATGGACAATTTTAATTTATATGACACTTGGAGATATAAGAATGGACAACTGGAAGGATACACATTCTATTCTGACCGACATAAATCGATGTCAAGGATAGACATGATATTGGTATCTAAGCAATTATTGATGAAGATTACACAAATGGACATTTTACCGAATTTGTGTTCAGATCATAATCCAATACAAATTAAGATTCAGTTGAAAGACAGAGAAAGAACATGGAGAATGAACGATGAGATTTGGAATAAGGAGAACTATATAGAGAAAGCTAAAAGAGAGATAACAAATTACTTTGCTGAAAATATGGCACCCGAGTTGTCAATGAAAACTATCTGGGATGCAAGTAAAGCTGTTATGCGAGGAAACTTCATTAGATGGTCTGCTGAGATTAGGAAAGAGAAGAGAAAAAAGAGGACTTAATCTTGGAGAAGTTGAAAGAGATCGAGAAACAAATGAGACAGAATCCGGCTAATCATCAGATTAGATTACAGATGAAATTATATCAAGCTGAATTAAGTCAACTTAATGCAGATGAAATAGAGCAACAGATGCGGAGAACAAAATACAAATTTTTTGAACAAGCCAACAAACCTTCAAAGTTTTTAGCCTCTTTGCTGCGTAAAAGGAGGGCAAGGAATATTATATCGGAGATTGTGATTGGAAAGAAAAAAATTACAAAACAGGAGGACATAAAACAAGCTTTTCATAAATATTATCTTAAGCTGATGGGTAAGGCCCCAAAGTTGATAAATCAACAAGGAACTCAAGAATATTTGGAGAAAATGAATAAAATGAGGTTCAATGATGAGCAAAGATTGATATTGAATAAACCCATTTCAATGATGGAAGTGGTTGAGGCCATTCGGAATTTGAAGACTGATAAGGCTCCAGGTCCAGATGGCTTTACTGATAGATATTATAAGATACTGGAACATGAGATTTCAATACCTCTACAAAGCACAATAAATGAAATTGTAAAGGAAGGAATACCAGACACTTGGAAAGAAGCGAATGTTGTATTGATTCCCAAAGAAGGCAGAGATTTGACTGATGTGAAAAATTATAGGCCAATATCACTTTTGAATGTAGACTACAAGATTTTTGCTTCAATCCTTGCTGTTCGACTTAAAAAGGTGATGTCCGACATTATCAATGAAGATCAAAATGGGTTTCTGCCAAAAAGATCGTTGAGGAATAATATTCGAACGGTTTTAAATATAATAGAGTATTACGAAAGACATAATGAACGGAAAATGGCAATGATATTTCTTGATGCTGAGAAAGCATTTGATATGATTAACTGGCCTTTTATGATAATGACTTGTAAACAAATGTCGGCTGGAGAGAAATTTGTCTCATGGATTGAAGCAATTTATAAACAGCAACAAGCCAGACTACTGATAAATGGTGAAAGAACACAGTTGATAGAACTGAAGAGGGGGACTAGACAAGGGTGTCCATTGTCCCCTCTGCTATTTATTATGACATTGGAAATACTAAATAATGCCATTAGACAATTTCTTTTGTTTTCGTGCCAATCACGCCTAACGTTGTCCATAGCATTAATAAATGCGCCGCCAGTCCCAATTCCTCCTAATATGGTCCCTAGGACATTTCGCTTAGAGTGAGTGTGTGGGTGGGAAAACGATAGCCATCGCTTTTCTCAGTGCTCCCACTGTGTCCATGCCAATTTCAGACAGGGCTGGCAGGTCGGAATAACTCTGGAAACATTAACAACTGTGAAATTTAGGACCATTGTGGTTACTACGGGTTGGACGTTCAAGTAAGCGACCATTTCTATGTCCTTTTGGACTACGGAGCTACCCACATAGACAGCCGGGTGGCTTTCAGAAGGAGAAGGAGTATGAACAGAGGTATCAGGGCACCACATCTTCCCGCAGGAGAACTTACAGCCTGTCGGGGTTTGGATTATATTTTGGCATGAGAACAGGAAGGTTTTCCATTCCCATGCTGGGAGGAAGTCTTCATAGGTGAAACTAATGATAATCAAAGCATCATTGCGGTGATCGCTCTGGACCACTCTAACGGTCATAGGAGCAGCGGATGTCGCCATTTCGGTGTAGAGCTTGGCGTCATTGCCTGAGACGGCCATTCTCAACCCTAAACTAAGCCTATTTCCGGGGCGTATCTGAACCTGGATAAACAATTCAAATGGATACCACTTTTGGAACCATGGGAACAGCTGTGTTCCGCTTACCAAGGTTTCTGCCTCCACGTACAGATTCCAGTGGCATACTACCTGCATATTATATTGCCAATCAGTGACTATAGAGCTGTATTCTGGTGAAACTCCGAGGCTACATTCAATCAATGAAAACAACACAGCAGTCCACGTGACCGGTACCATTCCGTCTCCCTGCAGGGAACACAGATACGAGGATCCATCACTACTTATTCTACACTACAAATACCAGAAACAAACAAAACTATTTACATAAGTGGGGAGTCAGAGAGAGTGCCACTCCTCTCTGTCCTGTTCAGACAATGCCAATTTAACCATTGTCAAAAGCCTTGTAAAAGGAAACAAATGTCTCTGACAAATTAATGGCTGGCACTTCCTTGTAACTCAAGAAAGTCTGGCAAACTATTGGGCTTACATTTGGTCTTTGGGCACCGGGATCTTCCGACTCAGGGATTACCACAGAGGCAGGATCAACCAGCTGACCCTTCCATTCTTTCAATTGGGAGACATAAAAGAACTTAAGCCAATCTCCCTTCTTTCTAGGTATGCGAACCTGGTAAACTGCAGAAGAAATCTGCTTCACAATAGGGACGGGACCCACCCATTTAGCGGCAAGAGAATGCTTGTCCTGATAGAAATTTCTATACAAGACCAGCTGTCCCTCTTCCCACTGGCATGGATGATGAACCCATCCCAGTCTCTTATCCATTTTCTGCAGGTTTTTGCCCAGCTGGGTGGCTACCTGCCTATGTACCTGTCCTATATGCTGGATCAGATTCTTCACCCTCCTTGTTCAGAACAACGGGTTCCAAATCTGATGGGAGGCTCATGTCAATCCAGAAGGCCTCTGGCAACATCATTTTATGCCCTGTCATAACCATGTATGGCATAAAACCATGTGATGCCACGGTGCCCCTGAATGCCATCAAGATGATGGGCAGCTTGGTGTCCCAATCCCTTTCCAAGGAGTGCACAACCTTCTGGGGTGCTTCCGTCAGAGAACGACTGATACGTTCAATTTGCCCAGAGCTTTGCGGATGCTGCGCAATGTGGAATTGCTGGTGTATGCCCAGTGCCCTACACAACTCTCGGGTCACTTCCCCAGTGAAGTGTACTCCGAGCTCAGAGTCCAGGTCACGTGACACACCCCATCGAGCCCAAACATTGTTGAACAGCAGCTGCGCAGCTGTGCTAGCTGTGTTGTCTTTGCAAGGAAATGCCTCGACCCATTTGCTAAAGGGATCAATTACTGTCAAACAGTACTTTTTCCCCCAGGTGTGGTAGGCAAAGGACCTATGAAATCAATTTGGATTTGGGTCCATGGACCCTCAATCCGTTGGTGCTGGATGGGAGCTTTGGGTCTGGTGGGGTCAGCATTGACTATGGTACAAGATAAGCAGTTGTCAACCCACTGGTTAACATCTTGCTTCATCTGGGGCCATCAACCGGTTTCCCTCACTTGATCTAAGGTGACACCATGTCTGCGGTGTCCCTGTTCATGGACAAACTGGATTATGTCCCCTCTCAGGTCTCTGGGCACAATCCAATGGCGCTGGCCACTGGCATCGATCACCCAGAACACACCCTCAATCTGTTCAATTTTGAAGCAGCCAGACTCGTCAGAGCCGTTTCTGGTCAGCTCAGCAATTTCAGAGTCACCCTTCTGAAGAATGCCCAAGTCAAACATGGGGGAAGCAGCAACTGCTTTGGGTTGATGTTGATGGTGTCAATGGGTGCCCCATCGTCCTGCAAGGCAGTGTCCCTAGCAAGAGCATCAGCTCAGTTGTTCCAAATACGAGAAGCTGTGCCCTTCTCTTGGTGCCCTCGGACATGAGTAACCCATGTAGGGGCAGTTCTTTCCTCAATTTGGGCAGCACTCCTAACCCACTTATCCAGCTGGGTGATGGGTTTCCCATCTGCAGTTTTCAAATCATTTTGGATCCAGATTGGAAGCCACACACCGGCTGCCTTTGCAGTCCAATCTGAGTCAGTGTAGATGGCTAATGGGCAGTCAAGCGGTTTGTGCTCTAAGATAGCCTTTAGAGCTTCTACTTCTGCCGCTTGGCTGGAGTGGGGCCTGGTTTTCCCTTGTAGGGTGAAGGACTCTGTGACTCAGATCGCTCTATAGCCTGTCCGTGGGCTGCCATCCACGTGCATTGAGGAACCATCACAAAAGCAACACACAAAGCCTTGCAACTGAGCCTCTTCGAGAGAAGCTCCCCACTTGATTGGCCAATTAGTCGTAGTTATTGGTGGTAAAGGGCACTCATGCGTAGCTCCGGTCACAACTAGACCATAGGGAGCTGGTAGATCTTGTGGCTGCTTTTGAAAATCCACCCCACGTGCCACAAAGGAAACAGTCCATTTGGCTATCCTGGCGTTGGACACCTGGTCATTCTGGACCCTCCCAGACAGAATGTACTTAAGTGGCGTGTGGGGGTCTGGACAATCACACAGGCACCTCCGATCATAAATTCCCAGTGCGTTAAAGTCCAGATTAGTGCGAGGCACGTTTTCTCGCAGGGTGTAAATTTGGTCTCATGGGGGCTCAAATTGCAGGAGGCATATGCTATAACTCGCTGAGTGCCATGTGTTGCTGTGATAGAACTGCTCCTATACTCCTATCCAAGGTGGCTAGTTCTACGAGGAACGGTTTGGACATGTTCGGGTGCGCCAAAGCTGGCGCTTTCATTAGATCTTCCTTAAGTTGGGTGAACGCCTTCTGCTGTGCTTCTCCCCATTCCCACTGGGCATTCTTTTTCAAAAGGGCATATAGAGGCTTTGCCTTGGAGGCGAAAGACTCAATAAAATCCCTGGAGAAACTGAAGGTCCTCAGGCGCGAGCAGAGCGAATGCACGTCCGTAGGGGCAGGCAATTTGGAAATTACCTTGACCCTTTGGGCATCCGGCGTGCACCCTTCTGTGCCCAAGCAGAGTCCTAAGTATTTGAGCTCCGTGGTCTCCAACTGTGCCTTCTCTCTACTGGCCTTGAAACCGGTGTCCCTAAGGATGGCCAGTACTTCGTGGGTGATGTCCCTAGTTTTCTCTTCCGAATCAGAATGGATGAGGATGTCATCCACATAGGACAAAACGTGGGCTCGTGAGGCTGGCTGCAGCCTAGTCCACATTTTGACTACATGTGCGTGGCAGACGCTAGGGCTCGAATGGAAACCTTGGGGCATACGGTTGAACACATACTGCTGTCCTCAAAACGTGAAGGCAAATTTATACCAGCACGCCTCGTGCAGCGGTATTGAATGAAAAGCATTGGCCAAATTCAGCACGCTGTAGTACTTGGCCCCAGCCGCAATCGCAGACAAGATCTCATTGTATTTGGCCATGACTGGTGCAATGGGGGGACTGACGGAGTTCAGGGCTCGAAAGTCCACCGTCATTTGCCACGTTTTACCGTCAGCCTTGAGCACTGGCCACAAGGGTGCATTGTAGATGGATTGCATAGGAGTGACGACGTCCCACTGGACAAGACCTTCAATCGCCTTTCCTATACCCTCCTCTGCCTCAGTAGGATACTTGTACTGCTTTTGTGGCGGGGGGGTCTTTGCCCTCAATTAGTGTGCAAGCACCTTTCACCTTGCCACACTCAATTTTGTCTCAAATCCATACTACAGGAAAAGCCTGCACCCATGGGTCGCTAGCAACACACTGCACAGGGGCAGGGGCTTTAATGACAGCACAGCGGTGAACTGCGGAGATCTCTAAGGGTCCTTGGTCCAATTGCCATAAAAACCTGTCCGCATAGTCCACTGTAAGCTTATTTCCCTGGAGGAATCCGATGCCCAAAAGACCTTCGTCTTCCCCGCAGTTCTCACAAGCCCACAGTTTAAAATGGAACGTGTCTATGGCCATTGGGATGTCTTTCCATGTCTTTGGTAGGTGCCCCCCCCATATCCAGACAACTGGACTTTCTCAGGGGTGGGCTCACCATATCTCACAAGTTTTGGGTGCAGCACATTCAGTGCCGCACCAGAGTCTACAAGCAGGGTGGCAGGAGTCTTGTCCCTCTCGGTACCAATGCCTGCCTTCACCCAGAACCTTCCCCATTTGTCTGGCTTCAACTTAGCCACAATGTTGCGGGGAAGCTTCCTGGACCGGGGGCATCCCTAGTCTTGCAGATCCAGACTCAGATAGTATCCAGCCAGAGGAAGGCCGCTGGTCATGGTGCTGACCGGCTGTTTACCACCTGTCTGGAGCTGCTTCTCCAGAGCTTCCAAGAGCTCCAATGTTGGCCTCTTGTCAAACTGGCTCATGTCCAGTCCGAACTTCCTGAGCATGCCCCATATTCTTACTCTATCCGAGGAGTATGTCTGGGCCATGGGGTCGTACCCGCCAGATGTTTCCCTGGGAGAGTTTGAATCCGAGGTCTGTTTGGGGACAGAGGGCTGCTGAGAGAGATTCCCTGCCTTGCTAGGTTGGCTTCGGGGATCCCTACTTTGCCTGCTGTTCTATCAGGGAAGAGGGCGCGGATTCCAGTTCCCCTTTGGGGCGGAATACGAAGCCGTCTTCCTCTGTTGGGAATGGGGACCATAATTGGAGTATGTCACCTCCTGTATGGGCTCCCAGTTCCTGGCATCACGTCTGTGCTGTTTGGCGGGAGGTTTCAGAGAGCCAGCCTCGCACAGCAGGTCAGACATCCACTGGAGGTTGTTTCCAAATTCCTCCCAATTTGTGGCAGCGGGGTCCACTAGCCTTAGGGCCATCTTTGTCTCATGGTTAAGACCTCTGTGAAGAAGCATCTTAAATTCCACATGATAAAAGTTGTACCCTCCTGGAACTAAGGGGACCTTTTCCGCTAGAATGGCCAGCAACTGTTTGCGCGCTACGTAAGCCTCAGGGTTCTCTTGAGGATCCTGTTGCTCCATAACGTACAACACACTGGCACTCTGTCCTAGCCAAAGAATCCGGATCACCTCCCTCATCCAGTCGTGGGCCTCGAGCCTTACCAAGCCTTGAGCGGCCATGGCTGATTCCAGGGTGGGGAGTTCCGCTGGCGACATGCAAAGTTGAGCCAGCTGGGTCAAGTCCTGGCCGTTGGCCGTAGGGTGGGAATGTATGACTGCATTCAGCCACATTATTCCCGTGGACTTGTTCAAGGGACCCAGCTGGTCCACAATTGCCTTGGCCTCAGTGGCCTTCCAGGGGACCCTAGTCTCAATTACTTGGGTCTCTGTGCTATCTGCGCCTCCCTCTCCTGTGGGGGTCGTCCTCTTGGTCATTGACCGGGTCTCTACGGGTTGGACTGGGTCTCTATGGGTTGGACTGGGACCCTGTGGTAGCTCCAATCTGGGTTGTGAGGAGGGTGTCCAATGCGTCTTCAGGCAGTGGCTCCTCGTGTGCAAACGAGGGAAGAAGCTCAGGGCGCATTGTGGAGATCAAAGCTCTCCAGGTGTGGAGCTGGCTCTCCAGTGCCTCAATTTGTTTATGGCAACCCTCGTAACTGACAGCCTCATGCTGTTCCTTCACTTCGCTCACCAGCAACTTGGCAGCAGATCGGGCATGAGTGAGCTCATCCTCTAAGGGATGAGCCTTCTCCTCCCATGTCTGAGCCTGTAAGGTGGCAGCACTCAATTTTTGGGAGGTGGCCTGTGCAACGGACACAAACGTTACTTTCTCCGCCTCCATTTCGGCATGAAGCTGGGCATTCTCCTTCTCTAGCTCGCTAACCTTGTCTCTGGTCTCAACCAGGGCTTTTGAGGCATCCCTGGCAGTCAGCCAAAGTCCTCAGGCGGCCAAAGCATCCTTTGACGGCCCAAACGGGTTCTTTGTCTGGCGCGCCTGAGCGTATACCTCCCTTAGCGTGGCAAAGGGATCTGTTGTCTGGAAGCTAGACTCCTTCCAGGGACATTTCCCTTTACCAAGAACCCATTTCTCTAACTTGCCTCAGACCTTCCTCTCTAATGTGAGGTCCTTAACAGTGATCTTGCTACTCTTAGCCATTCCTGCACTATCAAATACACCACAACACAAAAGGACCAGGATCTGGAGGGAAGGGTAGGATTACCGAGACCCCTGAGGGATTCTGGGGAGACGAACACTACAGAACTTCTTGAGGGAAGAGGGAGCGGAATCTAACTCCAGCCTGCCTAACAAAAGTCACTTTTCTACTCCTAATCCTGGCTTTCCACCTCGACAGCTTAGGGACAAAAGGACGAGGAAACAGTTCAGGGACGGGGAGAGTCACCTAGACTCCGGGGGAAACCTTCAGGAGTACTTTGCCTGCCACTGAAGGGGGGAAATGAACCCAGTGGAACTTACAGTGCCGCCTGGCCAAGCAGCGGGGAAAAAGAGGTAAGGAATCAAACTGAACCGTCCCTAACAGTTTTTTGAGTGAGGGGCACCTTCCTCCACCTCGGGTTAAACCTTATGAAACCCTATGCTAGATTGGGACTCACCAGCCGCACCTAGTTTGCAAGCAGTCGGGACGTACCCGAAATTTAAACAGCCGGAATGCACTTGTGCTTTCAAAACTACAACAAACGGGATGCACCCGTATTCCACTTGAGGAGGAGGGAGAAATTCTTCCCTAAGTGCTTTTGCCTTGCCACTAAGGTGTTGGATGAGTGTAGACTGTTCCTAACGTCCTAATTCTTGGATCCCAGCCTACAATAGACCCCAAGTTAGGGATGTGATTCTGAGGACAGCTCGTGCACACCCCTTGCTATTGGCAGTGCCGGGGCGGCTGACATACACAAACCAAGCAAGAAAGGGGAGCAGATTTCCAGCCCAGATAGAATAGCTCCTGGAGCTCAAGCACACAGATTTCACACACATGCACATGTGTTCCTGCCTGACAGAAGCTCTAGCGACTTGGCTGGCCGTTCCCTAAGTCAGTACCAGCCCGATTTGAGGAGGTTCATGACTCCTACTCAAAATGGGGGTACAGGGGTTGCCCGCGTTGCTCCACCATGCTGTTACCCTGTTTACTGGGGGTCCCATGAGGAACACCAAAGTGCACTCTCAAAATATCAAAAGGTGGGGAAATTAGCACAGAGCACAGCTGGCGATGCGAGGCAGGGCAACGCAGTGAGATCTTGAACCCAACGTCTACCGGGTCAGGCCGAGTCAAGGGGCAGACAGAAGTGTAAAAATAATAGTTGTTTTTATTAAAATACAGTCAAACAGTGTATGCAGCACACTCACACAGATAACTATAGAAAATAAAGGTGGAAGTGAGACAGTGGGATTTTTAAGAGGGATTGTTGATTTGGGTGATACTACACCTGCCCTGAAGCCCAGGTAATTCACTGCGGAAGTTCGGAGGTGCGTAGTCTCAGTACATGGGACTGAGGGGAGGGCTCGCCAAGCACAGTGGCAGCAAGGCTAGATGGACATCAGGCGCGATCTGAGCGATCCGAGGAAGGTCTCGGAATCAGGGGTTTTTATAGGGAGAAATGTGGCCACAGGCTATTCCGTACTTGGGGAAAACAATGAGTTTTGGGCTGGAGACAAAGCCTCCAAAAGGTCAGAATTTAGCATGATTGAGTTAGTTCCGAATTGACAAAGGAGTAGACAGTATGCAAACGCAGAGTGCTTGACAGATGAGGATTCTCCTAATCAAGCCTCCTGCTCGGGGCAGGGAGTTCTTTGTAAGTAATGTGCATACATAATAGCGTGCTTGCTGGGAGGTCTCCTAAAGCGGCGATCTGGCTATTTCTGGCCTGCCTGGTGGATAATGCAATGTCCAGCGATTGGTGGCCATGCCTAGTTTCGTGCTTTTCTGGGGGCCTCACAAACACATGGAGAGGGATGGTAGAAGAGAGCCAAATTATTGATATCAAAGTGATATCTAATGTCACCCCAAGTGCGGCTTAGGAACTGCAGTAACAGGGTGTTTGTGATACTTCTGCCTCCTTCACAGCCATCCTCAAGTCAGAGTTGCCCTTTGTAGAACAGGGGTTGTGGATGTGGTCAAACACAGTGAATGAAAAGACTGGGCAGTTGATGGTGGTGAGATTTTTTTGGGCCTTACATTATATTATGGCAAAAGAGAGGAGATGAATGTTTGGAAGTATTGTCTTCCTTTATGAAGAAAATATTGACAAGCAAGAATGTTTTTCTTTCTGGAACGTGGAACTGCTGAGCTTGCTAGAGAGATCCTAAGCTGTATCACTTTTGGCTGGAAGTAGCAATTCGTATCACCCTTATCACCTTTTGTCACCTCACTCTTACTAATGAGGAAATAGAACAGCAGGAAGAAGTAATAGAACAGCAGCAAGAGGTAATGGAATAGCAGCAAGATCTGCTCTCCCTTATTAATGAGGAAATCGAATAACAGCATGAGGAAATTGAACAGCAGCAAGAGCAAGAATGTCAGCGTGAAGAGAATGTCCAGGTGACCCTCAAAGAATCTGCACATCGAGTAATCCCTGCCAAGCCTCAGAAGAGACAAACTTTGGTGGGAGGAAACAGAAGCTGAGAGGAACAGAAGCAACAGTTTGCAACCCTGACAGGATGAATCATGAGGTGTGCTGTCTCCCTGGGGCCAAAATTCATGATGTAATAGAGAGACTAACAAGACTGGTCAAGCTCACTGACCGTAACTTCTTTCTTTTGGTTCACATGGGAAGCAATGACACTGCAAGGCACAGCTTTGAGTGTATCAGAAAGGATTATGAGGAAGCTGAAGGACCTTGTTGCACAGGTTGTAGTTTCATCTCTCCTCCCTGTTGAAGGACATGGCCCGTGAAGGGAGAGAAGAGAAGAGGTGAACAACTGGCTCCGCAGATGGTGCTTCTGGGAACAATTTGGACCACAGTCTGCATTATCACAAAGATGGTCTTCTGGCAATGGATGGGGTGCACCTCACAACCATTGGCAGGGATGTTTTTGCTAAGAGTCTTGCAAAGCAAAGCTGAGTTTGGGCAGGGAGGGGAGACAGTATTATTCGAGGCAGAAATTCAGCAAGTGCTGGGCAGAAAAGCCCAAATATTATAGATACAGCAGGCCAATTGTACTAGAGACCAACAGTGAGAGAAAAAGCAACTTTAGTAAAGAGCTTGCGGGAAGGGCACATGGTTTTGAATGTCTCTACACTAATGCACAGAGCATGGGAAATAAATGCACTTAATACAACTCTTAATAGAACAAAATAAATATGATATAATAGGCATCTCTGATGAGTCTCATGATTGGAATGTAGTAAAAGGGGTATATAACCTATTTTAGAGAAACAGACCAAACAAGGAAGGAAGAGGAGTAGCTTTATATATCAAGGATGTTTACACCTGTGAAGAGATCTATGACTTAAATCCAGGAACCCAGGTTGGGAGCATCTGGGTAAGAATTAAGGTAGCAAGAAACAATAGGGATGTCATTGTGCGGATCTACTACAGACCTCTAAGCCAGCCTGAGGATTTGGATGATGCCTTCTTGGAGCAAATGACTACACATTCAAAAAGGAGAGAAGCAGTAGTAATGGGAGATTTCAACTATCCTCATATATATATATGTTGGCACTCTGGCGAGAGCACAAGGTCCATCAAGTTCCTCACTTGCCTTGCAGACAATTTCATTGTCCAGAAGGTAGAAGAGGCAACAAAGTGATCAACTATTTTAAATCTGATCCTGATCAACAGGGATGATCTTGTTGAAGAGGTGGAGGTGGTGGGATCCTTAGGGGGCAGTGACAATGCTTTATTGGAATTTGTCATTCAGTGGGAACGGGAAGCCAAGTGTAGCCAGACACCTATTCTAGACTTTTAAAACGCTGATTTCTATAAACTTAGGGAATTACTGGCTGAAATTCTGTGGTCAAGAATACTGAAAAAGAAGGGAGTTCATGATGGAGGGGAGTTTCTCAAAAGTGAGATACTGAAGGCCCAATTTAAAACTGTTCCAATAAGGAGGAAAAATGGCAGGTGTCTAAAGAAACCGGAATGGTTGATGAAAGAACACTCAGCTGAGGTAAGTGTGAAAAGAAACATGTACAAGAAATGGAAGAATGGGGAAGTCACCAAAGAGGAATTGAAACAGATAGCCAGGATATGTAGGGGAGGTCAGAAAAGCTAAAGCACAGAATGAACTCAGGCTTGCTAGAGAGATTAAAAACAATAAAAAGGGCCTTTTAAGATATGTTTGCATCAAAAGGAAAAACTAGGAAATGATAGAGTCGCTGCATGGAGAAGATGGCCAAGTGCTAACAGGGGAAGAGAAAAGGCTGAACTCCTCACACCTTCTTTGCCTCAGTTTTCTCCAAAAAGGAGGAAAGTACTCAACCTGGGGAGTGGGGAGCAGGTGTGGAAGTGGCAGAAACTCAGCACAGTGTAGGTACAGAAGTAGTACAGGAATACCTGGCTATTCTAGATGAAATCAAGTCTCCAGGGCCAGATGAATTACATTCAAGGACATTAAAAGAACTGGCAGAAGTAATTTCAGAATCACTGGCAATAATTGTTGAGAATTCTTAGAGAACAGGAAAAGTCCAAGCAGACTGCAGGAAGGCAAATGTTGTCCACATCTTCAAAAAGGGAAAAAAAGAGGACCCAAATAATTATCACCCAGTCAGCCTTACATCAATACCTGGAAAGATTCTAAAGCAGATTATTAAACAGTCAGTTCGTAATTACTTAGAAAGCAATGCCATGATCACTAAAAGTCAACATGGGTTTCTCAGAAACAAGTCATGCCAGACTAATCTGATCTCTTTTTATGATCGAGTTAAAAGCTTGATAGATGAAGGGAATGCTGTGGCTGTAGCATATCTTGATTTCACTAAGGCCTTTGACAAAGTTTCTCATGACATTTTTGCAAAGAAACTAGTAAAATCCAGGCTGGACAGTGCTACTGTTAAGTGGATTTGTAATCGGTTGACTGACTGAACCCAAAGGGTGCTTACCAATGGCTTCCCTTCATCCTGGAGAGAGGTGACTAGTGGGATGCCACAGGGTTCTGTCCTGGGCCCAGTGCTATTCAATCTCTTAATCAATGACTTGGTTGAAGGAATAGAGAGCATGCTAATCAAATTTGCAGATGACATCAAATTGGAAGGCGTTGCTAATACCCCAGGGGACAGGATCAAAATTCAAAATGACCTTGATAGATTGGAGAGCTGGGTCAAAGCTAACAAAATGAATTTCAACAGAAATGTAAGGACCTACACTTAGGCAGAAAAAAATGAAATGCACAAATGTAAGACGGGGGACACGTGGCTGGATAACAGCACATGTCAAAGCAATCTAAGAGTCTTGGTAGATCACAAGCTGAATGTGAGTCAGCAGTATGATGTGGCAGCCAAGAAAGCCAATGCAATTTTTGCTTGCATCAATAGTGTCTGGACCACAAGAGGTAATAGTACCACTCTATTCTGCATTGGTTAGACCGCATCCCTGGAATACTGTGTCCAGTTCTGGGCACCTCAGTTCAGGAAGGATATTGACAAGCTGGAACATTTCCAGAGGAGGGCAATCAAAATGGGGAAGGGTCTGGAAGCCATGCCCTATGAGAAGCAGCTTAGGGAGCTGGGTATGTTTAGTCTGCAGAAGAGAAGGTTAAGAGGGGATATGTTTAAATATTTGAAGGGATATCATGTCAAGGAGGGAACGGGCTTGCTTTCCACTGTTTCAGAGACTAGGACAATGGATTATATGGATTATAACTGCAGGAAAAGAGATTCCTCCTAAACCTCAAGAAGAACTTCCTCATGGTCAGAGCTGTCCAGCAGAGGAATATGCTGCGTTGGAATGTGGTGGAGTCTCCTTCTTTGGAGGTTTTTAAGGCTAGATGGCCATCTGTTGGGAGTGCTTTGATATGGGTTCCTGCATAGCAGGGGGTTGGACTGGATGGCCCCCGTGGTCTCTTCCAACTCTATCATTCTATGATCTATGATCAGCTGGAATAAGAGAGACCAAACTATTCCTAGGACTCCACCTGCTGGTTATATTCCTAGTATGATGCGTTCCATCTCCTCCTAGGCCAAGGCTGGTCATTCAAGGCTGGATATCATATCTGAGGGATGGAAAGAAATGTTCAAAAATATTCAAAAAATGTTTTTCAAAAATGGGACATAGTTATTAAATATTGAAAGACTCTCACACAGATAATTCTAGATGGCAAAACCTCTGTGGTTCAGGACTTACTCTGAACAGAATATGGCATTTTTGAACTGGTTTCTGTACAAAATGCTGCTTTCTAAGAAGACATAATATGCAATTGATTCCCTTACCAGTAGCTGTTGGAACATTTTAAAATGGATATCAAAGTAGAGACTTTTGCTAAAGAAAATGAACAGAATGAATTCGAGAAAATAATCTTCAATGATGAGACTAAACAAATGTTGAAGTTCTACAAGATCTTGCTTATCCATGATAAAGAACAAATAATGACAAAAAATACCATGCTTAAATCAGCCAGGAACATAGGCGAAACAATTCAACTACAACATTGGGAGCAGCGCTGGAAACACTCATATAAATTTACCATCGCACAAAATCTAAAAGAAAATTACATGAAAATGCTGCACAGATGTCATTTAACCCCGGCCGAACTATCTAAGATTTACAAAACTGCTTCTGGAATGTGCTGGAAGTGCAAGAATGAACTGGGTACCTTTTACCATGTATGGTGGACGTGTCAAAGCACAAAAAAGTTCTGGATTAGCATACATAATAAGATATCACAAATATTCAATTATAAACTTCCTATGACTCCTAAATTCTATTTGTTAAATATGACACAAGACCTGCCATCTAACCTTTCCAAAGATTGGAGGATCTTATTATATTTGATAATGGCAGCCAGATTAGTTTTCGCAAGAAAATGGAAAACCTGTGAGATCCCCTCATGTGAAGATTGGTGTCATGAAGTCCTTGAAATGAAGACAATGGACATTCTTTCACATATAGTTAAGGGAAGAGATGAAGGAAAAAGAAAAAAGGAATGGACGCTGGTCCCAGAAAACTTATGTAAATCGCTATCCAGTGACAATTAACTCTTGGTATAACACTCTTAGGACCATTATGATACTTCATAAATTTGCATAACACCATACTTCTGTTTGAAATATTCTAATGTCATGTGTAAGATCTCTTTGTATATAGAGGCACAGGTTAGTTAGTATTGTCATTCACACTATCAGCTATAATTGTTTGTATCTCTCAGTTAAAGGTATGAACTATATGTACCGGAGTGAGCCCTAGTAACGGAAGGAACTCTGACATGCTGGGAGGACTTCTCTTGTTGACAGCTGAGTAGAGAACTAGGCATAGACTATGCTAAAGACCATGGAGTTACTAAAGTTGAGTTGTCTTTTATGAAATAGAAGCTTCTGGGTATAAATGTTGATATGATAATAGACTGGATAACCCACAAAAGTGAAACAGAAGATCAATAATCCACAATTTATTTTTCTTGTTTTCTTTTCTTCTGTCTTCTATCTTTTTTTCCTTAAAAATTGCAGACTTTTGACAAAATAGTATTTTCATATTTATGCATAGTTTTATTTTATTGTATGGAAAGTTAAAGCTTACAGTGTATTAAGACAATAACTGTATAAGAGGATTAAATATTACCCTGATTAATACTTTCAAGATGTAACATCGAGGAGGGGAATCATAGTGTCATTTGGTTCCCCCACATTTATCATATTCTATCCCACTGATGTTATATTTGTAATGTTGTCTATTGTGTAATGGAGTGCATATGAAGAAGACAGTTGTATGCTACGAGGAACGTATCTTATGTGCAGATAAATTCAATAAAGATTATATAATTAAAAAAAGTTGCTTTCTATGCAAAAAAAGCATTGTTTGCACAAAATAAGTCCTGAATCATGACTAGTCATAGATCATAGATCATAGATCATAGAAATGTAGAGTTGGAAGAGACCACACGGGCCATCCAGTCCAACTCCCTGTCATGCAGGAACACCCTCAAAGCACTCCCGACAGATGGCCATCAAGCCTCTGCTTAAAAACCTCCAAGGTAGGAGACTCCACTACTCTCCGAGGCAGCAGATTCCACTGCCGGACAGCCCTGACTGTCAGGAAGTTCTTCCTGAGGTTCAGGTGGAATCTCCTTTCCTGCAGCTTGAATCCATTGCTCCTTGTCCTGGTTTCTGGAGCAGCAGAAAACAAGCCCCCTCCTTCCTCTACGTGGCATCCCTTCAAATATTTAAACATGGCTATCATGTCCCCTCTTAACCTCCTTTTCTGCAGACTAAACATACCCAGCTCTCTCAGTCTATCCTCATAGGGCATGTTTTCCAGGCCTCTCACCATTTTGGTCGCCCTCCTCTGGACTTGCTCCAGCTTGTCAATATCCTTCTTGAATTGGGGTGCCCAGAACTGGACACAGTATTCAAGATGGGGTCTAACCAAAGCAGAGTAGAGTGGTACCAGTACCTCCCTCGATCTAGACACCATAGTCCTATTGATGCAGCCGAGAATTGCATTGGCTTTCTTGGCTGCCGCATCACACTGCTGACTCATGTTCAGCTTGTGGTCTATGAAGACTCCTAGATCCCTTTCACACGTACTGCTATCCAGCCACGTGTCCCCCATCCTATATTTCTGGATTCCATTATTTCTGCCTAAGTGTAGGACCTTACATTTCTCTCTGTTGAATTTCATTTTGTTCGCCCTGGTCCAGCTCTCCAATCTATCCAGGTCATTTTGAATTTTGATCCTGTCCTCTGGCATATTAGCAACCCCTCCCAATTTGGTGTCATCTGCAAATTTGATGAGCATGCCCTCTATTCCTTCATCTAAGTCATTGATAAAAATATTGAACAGCACTGGGCCCAGGACAGAACCTTGTGGCACCCCACTAGTCACTTCTCTCCAGGATGAAAAGCAGCCATCCGTGATCACCCGTTGGGTTCGGTCGGTCAACCAATTACATATCCAATTAACAGTAGCCCTGTCTAGCCCACATTTTACTAGCTTCGATGCAAGAATGTCATGGGGAACTTTGTCAAAGGCCTTACTGAAATCGAGATATGCTACATCCACAGCATTCCCTTCATCTATCAAGCTAGTAACTCTATCATAAAAAGAGATCAGATTAGTCTGGCATGACTTATTTTTGAGAAATCCATGTTGACTTCTCGTGATTATTGCGTTGTTTTCTAAATGATTAGAAACTGAACGCTTAATGATCTGCTCCAGAATCTTTCCGGGTACCGATGTCAGGCTGACTGGGCGATAATTATTTGGGTCCTCTTTTTTCCCTTCTTGAAGATGGGGATAACATTTGCTCTCTTCCAATCTGCTGGAACTTCTCCTGTCCTCCAAGATTTCTCAAAAATTATAGCAAGCGGTTCCGAAATGACCTCTGCCAGCTCTTTTAATATCCTAGGATGCAATTCATCTGGCCCTGGAGACTTGAATTCATCCAATGCGGCCAGGTATTCCTGTACCACCTCTCTACTTATTAAGTGCCTCATTTCCTCTGCTTCCTCCCCTGCTCCCCTACCGCCAGGTTGAGTGCTTGTATCCTTCTGGGAAAATACGGAGGCAAAGAAGGTGTTAAGTAGCTCTGCCTTTTCTCTCTCCCCCGTGAGTAATTCGCCATCTTCTCTGCGTAGCGACCCTACTGTCTCCTTCTTTTTCCTTTTGCTGCGGACATATTTAAAAAAACCCTTTTTATTGTTTTTAATGTCTCTGGCCAGCCTAAGTTCGTTCTGTGCTTTAGCCTTTCTGACCTCCTCCCTACATCTCCTGGCTACTTGCTTAAATTCTTCTTTGGTGGTTTCCCCCTTCTTCCATTTCCTATACGTGTTTCTCTTAACTCTTAGCTCAGCTGAGAGTTCTTTAGTCAACCATTCTGGTTTCTTCAGATGCCTTCCATTTTTCCTCCTTATTGGCACAGTTTTAGACTGTGCCGTCAGTATCTCCTTTTTAAGGAACTCCCATGCCTCCTGAACTCCTTTCCCTTTCACTATTCCTGACCACGGAATTCCAGCCAGCAGCTCCCTAAGTTTACAGAAGTCCGCTTTTTTAAAATCTAAGACGAGTGTCTGGCTACCCTTATCTTCTCCTTCCCACTGAATGCTAAATTCCAACAGGGCATGGTCACTCCCCCCTAAAGATCCAACCACTTCTACCTCATTCACAAGGTCATCCCTGTTGGTCAAGACCAGATCTAGAATATTTGATCCCCTTGTGGCCTCTTCCACCTTCTGGACCATGAAGTTGTCTGCAAGACAAGCAAGAAACTTGCTGGACCTTGCTGTCTTGGCAGAGTTTGACTGCCAGCATATATCTGGGTAATTGAAATCTCCTATTATTACTGTATCTCTCCTCTTTGAATGTTCAGTCATTTGGTTGAGGAAGGCGTCATCCAAGTCCTCAGCCTGGGTTGGAGGTCTGTAGTAAACCCCCACCAGAATATCCCTATTGTTTCTCGCTGCCTTAATTCTTACCCAAATGCTCTCTACCTGGCTTTCTGGGTTTAAGCCCAGGATCTCTTCACAGGTGAAAACATCCTTGACATACAAGGCTACTCCTCCTCCTTTCTTGTTTGGTCTATTTTTACAAAATAGGCTATACCCCTCTATTCCTATATTCCAATCATGAGACTCATCCCACCAGGTCTCAGTGATGCCTATCAAATCGTATTTATTTTCTTGTACTAGGAGTACAAGCTCATCCTGCTTGTTTCCCATACTCCTTGCATTAGTGTAGAGACACTTAAGTCCCCAGGCCCTTCCTGCAAGTCCTGTACTATTGTTTCTACTCCTCCCGCCATTGGCCGCTTGTACTACTTGTCCAGTATCATTTGGGCCTTTTCCCCCTGTGTTCTCTGAGTCCTTGCCCTGAATAATATTGTCTCCCTCCCCAGTGGATCTTAGTTTAAAGGCCTCTTAATCTTCCTTGCAAGACTGTTTGCAAAAACATTCCTGCCCAGTTTTGTGAGGTGCAGCCCATCCCTTGCCAGAAGCCCATGTTCATGGAAATTCAGGCCATGTTCCAAAAACCCAAACCGTTGTTGGCGGCACCATGTGCGGAGCCAGTTGTTGACCTCTACTATTGCCCTTTCCCTACATGCGCCGTATCCTTGAACAGGGAGGAGAGACGAAATGACCACCTGCACACCAAGGTCCTTAAGCTTGGTCCCCATACGCTCGTAGTCTTTGAAAACTGAATTAAATATGCAACAATTTAAATCCCTGTGTTTCCAATTTCCATCTGCAAATTGGGCAGAGGAGTACCGTATGTTTTCTGTAATTGTCAGGAGAAGCAAAAAAGGGATGTTTGTGCCTTTTTATTAGTCAGAGTGCTGCATGTTGCTCTGTGCTAAGTTGCTTTGAGCTCAGGTGGCCATTGGAGAACAGAAGTTGTAGATCTGGGCACCAAGATACTGAGAAAACTGAGGCAGCTCTTAGTAATCTGCTCTTTTAGAATTTGCCATTAAAGCCCAGCAGCTACCATTCTCTGGAAATTACAGTATTTCCCCTGTATCCCCAGGGGATACATCCACAGACTTACTGTGGATAATGAAAAACATGGATAATAGTGAACACTATTTTTTTCAATGAGAAGAACAACGCAGGTATGAAGATGAGTATACAGCTTGGAGAGGAGACCCTGAAACTAGACAGAACTTTAGAATCAAAGAGAAAGAAGGCTTTGAAGCTATTATGTGCAGTCCAAAGCCAGCGCACAACTGGTAAAAACATAAAAATTAACAAATTCAAATTAATATTTGTGGATCACATTTCAGCGTGGGTGAATGAAATCACATATACTGGTCACACAGATACAGTGGATGTCATGTATGCTTCCCCTCCGTGCAAAAGAAAAACAAAAACACCCCCCAAAAAATGCAACCCAAACCAAAAACCCCCCAAAGAACAAAAACTTCCCCCCAAAACCCCCTGAAAAGTAGAACCATTCTTGCGCTTAGAAGTGGAATTTGTGGAATTTACAACAACAACAACAACAATAACAATAATAATATTTATTTTTATCCCGCCTCTCCGAATGGATCGAGGCGGCATTACAAAAATATATAAATACATTAAAACATTAAAATGTATCCCATCCTCCCCACCCACCAACCCTTCTATCCCCCTAAAACACATTAATTATTAAAAACAAATTAAAAACAAAATTAAACCAAAGAGACAAATGATGAGAGGCGGTGGAACACTAGTCTGGGAAGGCCTGTCGGAAGAGAACAGTCTTGACGGCTTTTTTAATGTGCCCGGTCTCCTCCGGCAGGCCATTCCATAACTTAGGAGCGACAGAAGAAAAGGTCCTCTGGGTAACTGCAGCCAACCTAGCTCTGATTGGCTGCAGTAAATTCCTCCCAGAGGACCTTAGTGTGCGGGGCGGATTATATGGGAGAAGGCGATCCCGCAGGTAGGCCATGGAGGGCTTTAAAGGTAAGAACCAACACCTTGTACTGTGCCCGGAAACTAATAGGCAGCCAGTGTAAAGACTTCAGAATAGGTGTTATGTGGTCAGTTTTAGATCTTCCGGTGACCAACCTGGTTGCCATATTCTGAATTAATTGAAGTTTCCGGACTAAGCACGTGGGTAGCCCTATGTAGAGTGCATTACAGAAGTCAAGCCGTGAAGTTACCAGCGCATGTACCACTGTTTTTAGGTGTTCCAAGTCCAGGAAGGGGCGCAGCTGGCGTATCAGCCGGAGCTGATAGCAGGCACTCCTGGCTGCCGCATCAATTTGAGCTGTCATCTGAAGCGGCGAGTCTAGGAGCACCCCCAAGCTGCGGACACAGTCTTTCAGGGGAAGTGTGACCCCGTCTAGAACTGGTTGACAAACCTCCATACCTGGGCTAGGGCCCTTAACAGCAAGTACCTCCGTCTTATCTGGATTCAGCTTCAGTCTGTTTTTCCTCATCCAGTCCATTACTGCTTCTAGGCATTCATTTAGAGGTGAGATGCCATCCTTAGTTGATGCTCTTATCCGAGGCATGGAGAGATATATCTGGGCATATATCAGCATACTGATAGCACCTTGCTCCATGCCTCCTGATGATCTCTCCCAGCGGTTTCATGTAGATTTTAAATAGCATTGGGGACAGGACGGCGCCCTGAGGGACTCCAGATTTAAGCTCCTTTTTCGAGGAGCAGCTGTCCCCAAGCATCACCATCTGGTATCTACCTGAGAGATAGGACTGGAACCACTTAAGTGCAGTGCCCCCGATCCCCAGCCCTCTCAGGCGTTCCAGAAGGATACCATGGTCTATGGTATCGAAAGCCGCTGAGAGGTCCAAGAGTACCAGCAGGGACACACTTCCCCTGTCGATACCTAGGCGTAGATCATCCACTAAGGCGACCATGGCAGTCTCGACTCCATATCCTGCCCTGAAGCCAGTTTGAAATGGATCTAGATAATCTGTTTCATCCAAGACAGCTTGGAGCTGAAGGGCAACAGCCCTCTCGATCACCTTGCTTAAAAATGGAAGATGGGAGACTGGTCTGTAATTATTCATATCCAGGGGATCTAGGGAGGGCTTTTTTAGAAGCGGCCGTATAATTGCTTCTTTTAAACAAGCTGGAAAATTGCCCTCCCTGAAGGATGCATTAATAATATGTCTTAAGTGGGTCTTAATTGCAACTCCTCCCTGGATGACCAGCCATGAAGGGCAGGGATCAAGAGGGCAAGTTCTTACCTTTCCAAGGAGCTTTCTAAGGAGCTCCTATTCTGAATATATTGGAAATCACTACACTAATAACACTGGGCCAAAGTTAGTACTAGATTGTAATTCAAGAGTTCCTATTGGCTGGGAGAAGAAAATGGTGGCAGCCTATCCTGAATAAAGGGAACTCCCTGTTTTAACATGTGCTTTGAGCCTGGAATGCAACTTCACACCAATAGATGAGCAATATGGAAGAAAAAGATGCTTTTCACATCAGAATGAGACGTTGCAAACTCAAGACCAGCCAGAACAAGCCCAGACACAGCTCTGAGCAGATCTGTTGTATCTCTGAGGCTGCTATGCACCAAGGTCATGACCTTGTGAAAGGAGGTACTGGATACCTCCTTTGGCAATGTTTGAAATATATATATATATATATATATATATATATATATATATATATGCATGCAGGTATAGCCCCAGTTACACCTGCATAGGTCACCAGTGGGATTGCTGTGTATCTCCAGGAGTGCTGGGTCAGGAGCTAAAGGTGAGAGACAGCTACGTATAACAACCCTGACATACTATCTGTGGTTGGTATCACAGACTTTCAAGTGAGCAGAACACAGATATCAGTGGAGATAAAGACCAGATTACTTGAGCAAGTGAGCCAAACCAAAGATCACTTTAAGCAATTGAACTATGCTAGAGGTTACTTGAGCAAGTGAGACCAGTATAGTGATAACTGCTTCTCTCTCTCTCTCATTTACATTTGCAAGCACATATAGACTCACATAATGTACCACAGCAGGCCACATGCAAAGACAGGCAAACACAAACTGCAACACAGAGCCAAGAATGGTTACCAGGAAGCATAGAGCATGCCCGTCCTTGCACATAAATACATGGAAATATAGAGGAGTATGCAAGGCTAGAACATGCTGTATGTAGCAAGAAACAGATTCTGCATTATATGTTACATGAATGTATGTTCACAGCAGTGCTGCTTTTCCTCACCTATAGCAGCTCAGTATAGCAAATGGCCAATTTGCTTTTTACAGTAGGTGCCAGCAGGGAAAATTCATTTGGCCAAAGAGGCACGCTTTGCCATAACTGCTCCACACTGGATTACCAATCAAAATGGGAACTCTGAGAATAGATTTTCTAACAACTGACTGGGCTCGTCAACAACATCTAGCATGATTTTATGTATAGATACAAACCTTCCACCCACAGTTATAAGCCAGTTTCACCTCAGGATTACCTAAAGCACACTCATTTATTTGAAATATTTAGCTATCCTTATATTCTGTCCATCAATAAAATGTGAAATATTTCTACAATAGAAGATTGTAGAACATAGAACATTGTTTTCTTTTTGAAATTCAAGAAATAGATGTTGAAAATGCTTGCTCAAATATGTTTTTTAACATACGTTGAAAATTTAGGACAGTTGAAGCAAGTTGATGGTCCAGAACATTTCAGAACATTTGATGGTTTACACATTGCAGAAAGATAGCTATATTAGCCTAATGCAGAAAAAAAATGACAGTAAAAGCCATAAATGTTACTGTTGTCGTCACTATCTTCTTATCTCTCACTTTTTCCTCCAGTGAGCTCAAAATGGCCTGAATAGCTTTTCTCCCAGCTGCCCAAGCTCACACAGTAATATTCATGGCCAGCAAGGACTAGAATCCAATTTTTTCAAGTACCAATCTAACACTCTAGCCACTATACTACATTTTTCATCAATCCTGTGCATGCTTTCCATTGATCATACTGGATTTATTTCTGAGCAAACATGCATACCATGGTGGCACAATGTATTTACTGTGATAAATCCATTTCTAGACAGTAATGTATTCATTTATGGACTTCAATTTCTTGGTATAATAAGTAATGCTTTCTAGTATCTTTCTAGTTATTTTTAGAACATTTTCTACCTTTATGTAATTCTTAGTTAGTTAAAAAATATCAAAGGAAAAGAAAAATCCACACAATGAATTACTAAATGGCAAGAATTTACATTAATGGTAACAAAACCACCTTCATGATGGGTTACAAAAAAAAAAAATCAGTAACTTTCTAAGCTGGATTTTAAAGGTCCTCAAGAAGATCAGCAATGACAGAGAAATGCATACTTTCCTAGGAGGGGAGTTCTGAAAATGTTGAGCCACTACTGGAGAGGTCCTGTTCTTGATACTCAAAAGAAATGATAACAGACATGTTCCTCTCCTCTGGCAGTTGGTCAAATCTGTTACACAAATTACACAAAAAGAAATTCGGGGGGGCTGTGAGAGGGCAGCAGCAAGAGTGATGAGAAGTACCACTCTCTTCTGCTTTGGTCAGACCTCACCTGAAATACCGTGTCCAGTTCTGGACACCATAGGTCAAGAAGGATAGTTACAAGGTGGAATGTGTCCAAAGATGTGTGACTAAGCATATCAGAGATTTGGAAAGCAAGCCTTATGAAGAATAGCTTAAGAGCTGGGTTGGAGCAAAGAAGACTGATCTTTAAATATGTGAAGAGATGTCATTTAGAAGATGGAGGAAACTTGTTTCAGTTATTCCAGACACTAGAAAATGAATCAATGGCTTCAAATTATACAAAAAGAGATTCCACCTAAACACGATTAAGAAGTTCTTCACTGTGAGAGATGTTTGACAATGGAATAGACTACCTCAGATAATGGTGGACAATCCTTCTTTGGAGGTCTTTAACCAGAGCTTGGACGGGCATCTTTCATGAGTGCTTTAATAGTGGCATTGTTGCCCTGTATTGTGGGGGTCCCAGGAGGGACGCCCAAATAACCAAGCAAAAACACAAGAGGGGAAATTAACTCGAGCGCTCTCTTAAGCTAGCAAGAGGCAGGGTAACTTTAGCTGGGATCTTTAACCTATGTATACAGCGTCAGGTCAGTAGAGCAGCCAGACAGGTTTTTTAAAATAGTAAAAATAGTAGTTTTATTAAAGGACAAACAACAGAAAAGACACCGCAAGCACACAGCTAACTAGAAATTAGAAATGAGAGTTTTCAGGGGGAATCGGTGATACGACACCTTTTCTCATAGTCCTGGAGAAGACAGAGAGTTGCAGGGAAGAAAGCTCAGCGCGGTTCACTGAGGGGGCGACTTGCTGGACAAACCAACAGCAAGGCAGGATAGCAGTCTGGAGTGTTCCGAGGGGTGCAGACTCAGTTATTGGGAACTGTGGGGAAAACTTCACTGGACAGAGTGGCAGCAAGGCCAGATGGAAGTCCAGGGTGATCTGAGGAGGACTCGGAATTGGGGACTTTTTATAGGGTGGATTGTGCCTACAGGCCATGCCATGCTCGGTGAGAACAAAGGAAATTTGGAGCGGGACAAAAGCATTGGAAAAGGTCAGGTTTTACATGATTAGCTTAGCGCTGGATGACAATAGTATGGCCAGCATGCAAATGGATCAGCATAAAGAAAGTGTCGGTGCTCGGCCAAGCGTCTTTGTGTAAAGCCGCGCTTAAGGAAGGTGTGTTTGCAAGAAGATGGTCCCTGAAGCAACAGAGAGGCATTAATCTGCCTGCCTAAATGGGGATTGGAATGTCCAACCATTAACGGCCGCGCCTGTTTACGTGCTTGTCCGGTGGCCCTTGCAAGCATGTGGAGCAGGGTGGCAGAGAAAGGTCAAATGAAGGCCAAATAAGTTTGATATCAAGAGATATCTGGTACTATCACCAGGCATGTCAGAACCGTGGTAACAGCATGGCAGTGGGTTGTACAAGGTGGCCCTTGTGGTCTTTTTCAGCTCTAAATTCTATGCCTTGCCCAAACAAACCATGGCAGGATTTTGTGCTTATTTGGCTGTTGGACTTGGATTTGGGTCACGCAGGTTCCAATCGCCATATGTCTATGAAACTCAATGGGTGACTAGGCCAGTTGCTCCATCTCAGCTTAGACTATCTCATAGAATGTTTGTGAGGATAAATTAGAGAGGAGGAGAGTAATATATGCTGCATTGTTTGCTTCAGGAACAGGAGCTTATAAAGTTAACAAACTGGTGGGAACTTGGGAGAGAGGCTTTTCACCAGCTGCTCCCAGACTCTGGAACTCCCTTCTCAAGGAAGATAGAATGATACCCTTCTTACATTTTTTCCAAAAGCAGGTTAAAAACTTTTTAAAAATGTTGGTAGGCCTTTTAGAACTGACTTCTTAATGGAAACACACTTTGTGCCATGTCCTGGACTTTCATTTGCTCCTGGTTTAAATATGTTTTACCTCCTTTCCACTGCATGATGAACTGCTTTTTAACTTCTTTATACTTAAATTTTTAACCATGTTTGTTTTTAACTCGTATGAGTTGCCTTGAGTCCCAAACTGGGGGGAAGGTGGGAGAAATTATTAAACGATAAATTACCAACGACTCTCTTTCCCTCCAGTGTGCCCCACGCTAGGAAAGCTGATACTCAGTACCTCTTACCACCTTGGTAAGTCCTAAAGAAGGCACTGGTGCTTGTTTCCGAGTAGACCCAAAACGGGTCTTTCGGTCTCCAAGGTGCCTCTGAAAGGAAGAGGGCGCTTTCGGTCTCCGGAACAAAATCACGGACACCTAGCGAGCCGCTAGGGAGGTCCCGGCAGTTTCCTCGGAAGAAACTTAGCAGCGCGCCGTGGTCATCACGTTCACCGCCCACCCCCAAGGCCCGGCCCGGTCCGCCTTTGCCTGACGCGACCGTCACTGGGCTCACAGGCGGAGGGAGGGAGGCGTCGCCTCAGTCACGACGGCGTGACCCTCTTGGCGCGCTCGTGCAAGCGACTCCCAGCCCGACGTGAGGGCGGTGGGATGAACGCGGTGGCGGTCAGAGCAGTTGTCAGCCTGGCTGAGAGTGGCGGCGCAGGCAGGACCACGGGCAGCCTGGGTTTCTAGGAGAGCGGCGGCGGGAGCGGAAGGATTATTCTTCGCTTCGACGGGGTGGGTGCAGCCCTCGGCGCCGCGCTTCGGTCTCCTCCAGCGCCTGTGGAGCGTCCTAGGGAGAAGCTGTGAAGGGCGACCCACCAAAGCGGACACTGGAACCCAAGAGAACTCGGAGCCTCACTGAAGAGCACGACCCCCTCCCCCCGCAGAGGCGAGGCGAGGCGAGGCGAGGCGAAGCGCGCCAGGAAAGACGGAGAAAGCCAGAGAGAGTGACCGTTTTTTTCTGCTGCTTCTGCCGCATCTAGGATGAGTGCTTCAGCTGCCACCGGAGTCTTCGTCTTATCCCTGTCAGCTATCCCCGTCACGTACCTCTTCAACGCTTTGGCGGCGACCGGCAGGTGAGCGAGGGGGGGCGGATGCGGGTGCGCTCAGACGGAGTGCGTTTTCTCACGTGCAGCGCACCCCCAGTGCTCGCGGGGAGAGAGACCTTAGTGGGCGTGTGTGAACTCTGGGCTCACTGGATAGGCAATGGAAGAAAGCAACTGGAAAATAAAAGCGGAGAAAGGACTCAGAAGCGGCAAAGTGATTCTCGGGGAAGGGCTAAGTTTTGTGCTTGAGGTTTTCTGCAAGAAAGAAGTTGAGGGAGTCGAATTGTCGTGTTGTGCTCTCTTTATGCCGTATGATTGCATGTAGAATGTGAGGAATGTGTATGTATGTACGATGCTCTGGGTATGACACCGCATGAATATTGTTGAGAACATTGTCAGAGGGAAAACTGGAGAGGGATTCTGTACTTTTAAGAAAAAGGACTTTAAGTAGTATTGCAGAGAGCGAGCGTGGTGCGAGCCAGCGTGGTGTAGTGGCCTGGATTTTAGACTAGGACTGTGGGAGACCAGGGTTCAAATCCCCGCTCAGCCATGGAAACCTGCTGGGTGACTTTGGGCAAGTTGCACCCTCTCAGCTTCATAAATCAGAAGGAATTGGAAGACACACAAAAACAAGGTGAATTTGGACCTTGCTGAGGGCAAAAAAAATAAAATAAAATCTAAATATAAGGGCTTTTACGTTTGGAAACAAAAAAGTTCCCTACATAGCATATAAGTATGTGACTTCATGTCACCTTTCAACTTGTGGGGACCCCATGAATTTCATATCCTTTTCTTAGGCAAGGAATATTCAGAAATGTTTTTGCCAGTTCCTTCCTATGAAATACAGTCTATGTGGTGCAGTAGATTGAGTGTTGGACTACAACTCTGAAAACTAGAGTTTGATTCCCTGATCAGTCATGGAAACCCACTTGGTGACCTTGGGTGCATCACACACTCAGGGCCTCAGGAAACCCATCATAGGTTCACCTTAGGCTCACCATAAGTTGGAAATTACTTGAAGGCACAAAGCTGGAAAAGTCTTGGAGGTACACAACAACAATGGCTTGTTACCTGGTTGCATGACAAGCACAACTGGTGAAAATCCCTCTTCTATACAATTGTTAAAGGTACAGGAGGTATCTTCAATTTTCAATTTAGCAACTCTGGTTGTTAGAGAACTACTTGTCTTTGGAGGAGGGCTTGCCCTTCTTAAACATATTGAGAGGGAGCTGACACCTGTGTACTTCTCATGCTGAAATTCTGTGTGGAATCCTTTGGACCCTCTGGGCCACTGTGTTCTCTTTATCTGGCTTGACTTCTAAATCTAACACTACTAGGGGAGAGCTGTATGCAGATGCAGGAACAAAGCACACTAAATTGAGTGGTATCTTCTATATAGATTGCAGTTTAACATGTAAGAGTAAGAGTTTTTAACTCACCTCTGCACCACATAAGGTGTGGTTTGATTGTTGAACTAGGACTCTGAGGGACAGGTTCCAAGTCCCTGCTCGGCCATGGAAACCTACTGAGTAGCCTTAGAGGAAGAGAATGGTGGCAAACCTCCTCTGAACAAAACTTGAAAAAAAAAGTTTTAAGTTTGTCATAAGTCTGATGCACCTGGAAGGCAAAGAACAAGAATAATAGACCATATAGGAAGGTAAACAGATATGCACTGGAACATGTAAACTGGTTTGTGTTAGCAGTGTATTACTGCTTCAAGGTTGGCCCTTATGTGATTATACTTAGGACAGACACGCTGAAAACAAGTGGGACAAATCCAGGCTAATTTTAGTCTCATTGCTTTCAGCTGAGCTTTCTTTACCCATTCCTAGGTCTGGTTCCAAATCTATTGAGATTTTTTAGTTTTCAATGTGAGGACAAGAAATTAAGTTAAATTCAGGGTTGGGAACATTTTGATCTCTCCATATGTTTCAGGACTGCAAGTGCCATTATCCATTGTCATTGGCCATGCTGATCAAGCCTGATGTGATTTGAAGTGCAGAAAGATTTGGAATGCCAATGGTACCCCGTCTGCATTAAGTGGGCAGTCTTAACAGTTTCCCGTTGACTCCAGATCTTGTCAACAGACATCATGACATTTGTGGTTTCTTGTTTTTCAAAAATGTGTCATATATTTATAATAACCCTATCAGGTAGTGTATCATTATGACCCATGTATTACAGAACTGGGGCTGAAAAAAAGTGACTACAGCCGATGAAATATGTGCTATAATGTATATATTTGTCTTTAAGATTTCACGTGGCATTGATTGTTTTGGCTTCTTAAGACAGTCACTTAACAAGATTGAACAGGTTTGCTAGACTGAAAGTTGTATCTTCTCAACACTGGGGTTGCCTCTTTAGAAAGGAAGCAAGGAAATTACAACTTTCATTCTCAAGTCAACTGTGAACACTTTATAGCCACTCCTAAGTGAGGCAAGGCAGCAGAACAGAATGACACTTCTGAATAATTGCTATGTAATTATGGGCATGCTTAGTCATTACTATACTAGCTTATACTAGTCATCAAAGACTCCTGACGAATAGATTAAAACATTTCTGTCATCTCAGGTAAAACTGAGCCAAATATATATTTCCTGAGTCTGCAAAATCAACATAAAAACCTGCCATTGGCCATCACAGATGTTTATTTTCTGCTTTCTCTGATAACATCTGTAAATTGCACAAGAATGATAAAAGGTGATTTTGGAGATCTTGTATGGAAACAATGGAAAGGTGAGACATTATTGTTTATTTCCAAACCATATTGAGAAATAACTATTTCTCCAGGGATGTTATCTTTACAGTTAAAATAAAAGAAGGTAGGTCTGCTTTTCATCTTTGCAGATAGCTAGAAAACTTTCTTCGTGTAATGCTGAGGTGCTGAGGCGTCCTCATAACCATACTTAAGAAGATTAAGGCTGCAGTCTTATTAGGTGTGTTATTCTTAGCCCATTTTTGCACTATACTGTTATAGTGCTATTATTCCACTTTCACCATCCTGTGGAATCCTGAGATTTGCAGTTTAGGGAAGGGCATTTACAATTCTCAGCCAGAGAGGCCTTTGGCCTCAGTAAACTATAAACCCAGAATTCCACAGGATGTTGAAAGTGTAATAATACCACTATAACAGAGAGGTGCGGAAATGGCCTCAGTCTGTGCAGCTGTGGGCTTAATTGAGAATTGCCCATTGAACAGAATGGGACTTAGTATGAATCAATATGTGTACAATTGTGTTCTCTGGCTGAAATCCTAAGCACACTAAAAATGCAACCTATTATCTGTCTACTTTGACATAAATCCCATTGGGATTTACTCTTGAATAAATGGAATATAAGATTACAGCCTTCTATGCAGGATTATTTCCATTAAACATACTTTCAGTGAAATACATTGGGGATGAAGGGTATGGTATCTAAATAAGATCAATAATTAATAAACTTCTCTTTAAACCAATGTTTTTTCCTGTGCGTTTCCTGCAGCTCTTTGACCCCTCTTATCCGTCTGTGTATGTTTGTATGTGTGAATAAATGAATGTAATGCCCTTTTTAAATATTGCATTTTGCATTCTATGGATTTGGGAAATGCCAAACAGTCTGTTTGTGTGTCATATATGGAAACCGCCTCTGGGGAATGCCCAGAGAGTAAACAGTGGAGAAAGAAGGCACAATCATTTCGGTTGCTTGCGTAAGTTGTGGTAGTATTTTTAGAAGCTGTTCTCTGCTGCCTGCAAGGGACATTGTGTAGAGGGAACAACAATAGCTAACAGCTGCTTTCTCTACAGGAAGTGCCAGGGCATTAATTTCTCAAAGACAAGTGCCAGGGCATTGACTTGTTTAGAAGTCAAAGGCCTTCTGACCTGGAAACCTATATGTCTTAACTCAAGGTACGAGGAAGTTGACTGCCAGGGCCCCATCAAGGGTGGCATCATAGGGCACCTTTCAGGACATGCACCCAGTGAGAGGCCTATCGCTGATCTGAATGCCTCTCTTCAATTCTGTTTCTCTTCCTCTTTGCTATGGTTGCCCATTCACATACTCTCCCCAGTCATATGAGTAGTGGCAGGAAGAAGGATAAAAAAAATACCACAGCAATCTTCATTTCCTTTTCTTCCTTACTCTAGGCAGTAGTGCAGATTGAATATACTGGGAACACAGTTTGAAAATGAGTTACAAGCCACATAGTTACTTGTAATCAGTTTTTTAAATAACAAGGCATGACAAGTGCATAGTTTAAGTGCTAGACTAGAACACTGGAAGACCAGGATTTGAATCTCTGCTTAGCCGTGGCCTAGTGGGTGACCTTGGGCAAGTCACAATCCCTCAGTCTCAAAGGATGGCAAAGTCAAACCCACTCAGAACAAATCTTGCAAAGAAAACCCTGTGAAGGTTCGCCTTATTTCTATTCAGAAATGAATAGAAGACGCACAGCAGCAGCAGCAACAACAACAATGGCAACAATATGACAAGTGAGAACGATGTTACTTCATGGGTATAATGAATAGGGTTGCCAGATTTCTGATCCTGGCCCTGGGTGTCCCCTTTTCTCCAGTACTCAGGTCAAGGTGAGGGATCTTGAGGTGAGAATTCTGTGTTGAAAATAAAGCCCCCACCCCAGTGTAAATGCTTCCTCTCCTTCCTGTTTGGGCCCAGCTGCTGTCATTGCTCTAGGCCTTTGTGGATTGATTTCAGAGCCTGGAAAACTTAATTTCCACCTGGAGAAATAGTTTGTTAGACTGTGTGCTTTTTTTGAGTGGCACTATCATTAATGATTAATATGTTTAATGTCACCCCTAAATCTCCCATGGCATTATGGCAACCTGTCACCTGGTCTCAACTTTCCCCCTGAAATCTTGGGGACTGAGTCACGCTTGACCTGGCAACTCTAATAATGAATAATGTTTTCTACTTACTTTTTAAAGCTACTTTTAAATGACATTTTAAAATATTTTATAGGAATTTTGGGGGAAAATATTAAAGTTTGACGCTGTTCTCTTATTGAGCTTAAGTTTTCTTAAAGCAATAAAAGTAGGAAGTAACATATTGCAACAAGTAATGATAATCAATTATTTGATTGAACACTAAAATGACTAATAGAAAGTAATTTTTAGAAAGTAATTTTCTGAGTTCTGAGAGTAAAAATGTACCAAGTGTGTAGTAGTGACAGTGATAAGATAGTAGACATACTTAGTATGTGTTGCCCTAGCTTTCTGTCTGGCCTTGGCTTGCTGTGAGTACTAAGTGGTGTTCAAAAACAAAAGCTGTCTCTTCTTAGCATCTTTCAGAATTCAGTCTTGACATATTTGGGCTCAGATGTGGTGAGTTGTACAGATACCAAAGAGTGGATATCCTTTCTTTATTACATTTTTGTTCCTTCTTCAAGGAGCCGTGTAAGGCTTCCCCTCTCATCTTATTACAACAGTCCTATAAGACAGATTAAGTTTAAAAGATGGCAGTTGTAGGTTAGTGGAAATTTTTATCTGTATTTTTGTCTGTATTTTCTCAATCTTAATCTTATATAGGAAGTATTTCCTCAAAGCAGGAAGCCTGGACAGAAACCAGTGCTAACTTAAGCATGCATTTATAATATGAAATGTTGTTTTTCAAATAAAAATCTTCAAATGGTGTGTTTTCACTTTGAAGAAATGTAGAACTCTGAATATTTGAAGTAAGAAAAAGAAACACCACTAAAATAGCTTTTTCGGTCATATGAAAAGTAGAATCTGTTTCCATGTTAAAGTTCAAAAGCAAGTTGCTGGAAAACAAATAATGTCAAAGACAATGTTAACACATATCAGAAATTATAATTCTAATAAGCACAAAGCCCACAGCAAGAACTACTTTGGATGACTGAAAGGCGGTAGAATGGAAAGTGTGGCAGAGCTGTCTTACTGTGTAGTTTTTCTTCCACAATGGCTTAGTTCAGGCACCAAGCTGAACCATGGTTTGAGCTAACCATTCTTTCAGAGCTCAGGAAAATTACCTTTTACGATTATAACTCCCATAGTCCCTCAGTAAATATGCTCAGTAGCCACGCTAGCTAGGGATTCTAGGAATTGTAGTCCTTGAATAAATTTCCCAAGCTCTGTGTATAAGCCACACCCTAAATGGGCTGAACTTTCATTGTTGTTATGTGCCTTCAAGTCAACTTATAGCAACCTTATGATTGGTGTTCTTGGAAAGAATTTATTCAGAGGAGGTTTGCCATTACCTTCCTCTAATGCTGAAGTAGTGTGACTTGTCCAAGGCCACTCAGTGAGTTTCCATGGCTGAATGAGGATTCAAGCCCCAGTCTTCTGGATTCCTATTCCCACACTTAAGCCAGTACACCATGCTGGTTCTCTGAATTTTCATGCATCCGGGTAAACCATGGCTTTGAGCAGACTATCTGCTTTCATTTTGGGGAAGTCTCCAGTGCAGTAATCAAGTTTGCAGAAGTAATTTTTATGAGTGCAAGTGAATCCCCTCTCCCTTTTGCAACCTCCCAATATATCCTAAAAGCCCCAGAAACCTCATCCAAAAGATTGTTGGGATGGAGGCAGGGATGTTATTGTCATGATGTTATTGTGTTTCACATTGGATTTAAGTACCTGTCTCTAAACACTCACTTATATAAATGTACTGCCCATTCATGCCTAGTGTGCAAAGACATTTAACTGTGGCTTCTCAGTGTCACTTAGCACAAACCATGGTTTGTCAGATGGTCACAAACCATAGCTTGCCTATTCAGGCATTGTGCCAAATTGCAGGCATCCTAATTCTGCTGCATCCTTTTTGCAGACATTATTGTTCTGGTGAGGAAAAGAAGGGACAGGCAAGATGCGTGCAGGATGTTGGGTAGTTCCTCTGCCCCGCCATAATATTTATGAGAGATGTAGTAGTAGCAGCTTGAAAGCCATTAGGTAAACAGTGCCTGGTACTGAACACAGGAATGTAGCTTCTGGAGATAACAGCTGGTTCCTAAGCCATTCAAGCAGGGGAAGTGCTGACTGAGAATGCTTAAGCTCTTTTGCTTCTCTCTTGCTCTTTAGTTTAACCACTGAAGTCATTACATGTATCTCACTGCCAATTAAAAATATAGCTTTTGGACTATGTTATTTGTGAGTGGATTCTGTTCCTGACAGAGTGGTTGAACTCAACAAATTATACCACTAATTTCTAACTGCCTTGAGATGTCTCAAGAGGAGCAAGGCGAAGTAGCTGGAGATTACACCAAAGAGCTGTTTGCCCAGACTAGACTGCTGATGCCTCCACTCTCACCCCAGCCACAAAGTCTAAGGTTAGAGTCGCTTGCTCGCTAACCCCACAACTGCTGAGGGCAGAACTTGGGCTTGGCAAGAGATAGGTGACACCAGGAGACACCAGAGCCACAGAGCCACCTGGTGAGATTCCAATGTAGGCGAATGCACACTATGGGAACACTTACTGGCCAAAGAAGATGAAATGGAGCAGCTTTGGGAGGAGATGGCAGTGATGCAGGTGGTCACTGGAAGAATCTTGCTCCCCAGTTCAACAGGCTTTAGCAGCATGGAGATGCTGGTGCAGCTAGGGCAAGAGCAGCCCAGCCACGGGGGGTACTTGTTCCTCCTCTGGCCCCATGACCCTTCTGGGAGCCCAAAGCCACTTATGACGGAGATGAGGAAACCCTCACATACTTCCTGAATGTGGCTTCAAATTACATGACTGATTATGGGAACAGCTGCACTGACAACGCTGCCAGAGTGAGGTACATCAGTCAACACCTTCAAGGGGGGCCGCAGAATGAGTGGCTTCATTATTCAACACTAGAGCCCCTGAAACTGCTGATTTGAACATGTCCTTGACCAGCCTTCACAAGTGCTTTGAGGACTCATTTTTACATGAGCAAGTCCGGCACCTCCTGAGAAAATTGTGCCAGGGGAAAGGGACTGTGGCTGAATAGGCACAGGTATTTAGAAGGCTGACAGTGAAGATCTCAGAATGGGAGCAAGCTACGAAGATAGAATTCGTTAAGTATTAAATCTGGATATTTTGGACAGATGTTATTCACAAGGCCACCCCACCACTTTGTTGTGCTGGATGCATCTTGCTTGTAAAGTAGAAAGTCTGCGAGAAAGCGTGCAACTTGTTCAGAAGCTGCAAGTAAGCGCCTCCAGATAGAAAACCAGTGTTAGTAAATAATCCATAGGGGCTGAGCAGCGAGGAAAGGAGGCATCATATGAGAGAGGGAACCTGTTTTAAATGTGGGAGAAAAGATCACATTGCTGTCAGTTGCCAAGAGAAAGAGCCAAATGCAGAGGACAAGAAGAAACCCATGCCT
>CAOLHI010005479.1:0-66562 GCA_948474755.1 Ctenosaura bakeri
TGCAACCCCTCCAATACGGCAGCAAAAGGGATCAAACAGAACAGAATGCACATTGGGCATAGAAACACACACACACATTGTTGTGCATTCAGTTGCAAGTTTGGTGTGGTGCACAGTGTTGCCATTGAACTCAGGGGCTCCAAATGAAGGCTTATGCTGTGCAAACCTGATGGGAAAGGGGTTGGTTGAGATGTCCCTTATGATCCCTTCCAGTTCTAGGATTCTGTGATTCTAAATGTGACAGTGTTGAGAATGAAACCAAATCTCTTTGCAGTATGGAACACTGAGTTGGCAAATGACACCCACACCCAAAAAGAATAATTCAGAAAACTTGGTTAAAATGTTTTTAAAAAGCCACTACTAACCTTACAGTCTCGGTCTTGTGGGTCTCATAGATGACAAAAGGTATTTGAAATTTTACAATTGTGGATATGATTCCGCTGATGAGGTAGTCTCCTGGGTGGTAGTAATTCTCTGCACCATACACATCCCTTGTTAGGTTCAAGGGACATTTGGTTGCTGGCATCTCATCGGCTGACAAAGGCAGCAACAGCAGCAAAATCAGGAGCAGGAGGAGGAGGGATGCCATGGTGTCTCTCTGCTTGGTGCGCTTCCCACGTGACTGCTCCTCTTACAGTACCTCCACACCAGGTGTTCCTAAGAAACTCTGGTAGAACTGGAGCTGCAGAAACGTGATGGTTGCAAAGAGTTCAGAGTCGAAGGGGAGGATTCTATGAAGCTTCACAGAAACATGATTCCCCAGCCTTCCTGAAACTGCAACCCAGCTCAGGGACAGAAGAGATATTTTAAGCCCACCTATCTCAGCCCGAGTGCAGGGAGTTGCCACTTCTTGGTTCTGACATTTAGCTGCTTGGTCTCAAAGGCTGTCTTCGGGGGCATCTCTTGAATATTTGCAAGAATTGAAATAAATCTCTATAATCTGGATAATTGACAGGGGAGAGAAACATTCTCTTTGCAACACCCACAACTTTTTATGTGCTCAAGGTGCAGATACTGAGCAAGAAGGAAAACATGTTTATAAAAAACTCATCAGAGTGTTTCTGAAGTCTGACATGGGCCAGGAAAAAGGAAAGTTAAAATTATCCTGGCTTTTAGACATGTTAGAAACAGTGATTTTTTATTTTTTTATTTTTTTATTTGTATCCCACCTCTCCATATGGATCGAGGCGGCAAACAACTTACAAATAGCATGTATTTCGAAACATTTCTATACATGCCCCCAACAAGCTGGGTACTCATTTTACCAACCTGCGGAAGGATGGAAGGCTGAGTCAACCTTGGAGCCGGGCAGGATTGAACTCACAACCTTGTGGCTTGCAGTACTGGCATTTAACCACTGCGCCACAGGGTAGTACTGGCATTTAACCTTGTGGCTTGCAGTACTGGCATTTAACCACTGCGCCACCAGTGATCACACCAGACCGAGGAAATGAAACAAAAAACTTATTAAAGGACTTGTTAGTTCTGATGCTTTCATTTTGGTGATGGAATCTTGGCCTCTCTTGATGCCAGGATCCTATATGAACTCATATGTTACGTAACTTTATGTCTGTCTGGCTATATAGAAGAGGGGATAAGAAGCCCCTTTACTGAACTCTGAAGAAGACCAACAAGAGCACATCCAACTGATGCAATGTTTATCCACACCAATGCACATCAGTCCTATTGTGCATTGGGCACCATTCGGCACTATGTGGTAACATAACAGTGCCTTTCTACTGGATAATGGATGTTATGACAGCTGTGCAATTCTAATTCCCACATACATAAGTGGGATATAAGTTCCCATAGGATTCTGGATCAGGAATAATGCTGGTCCCTTATACTCACCTATCTATCAAACCCCAGTTGGAAGGAAGTGTTTTTGGTGTGCTGATACTTCTGATGTATTACCTTAAACACCAATCTTCTCATGTATTTCTCACATTTATTGTATCTCATGCATTTGATTCTCTGCTTTGGCTGTTTTCAATGAGTTTTGTTAAATTAACATTTTTTTAAAAGAAAGGACAATTTCATTGATTATGAAAATAGAGTCCCTTTGCACCAACGTTGGCTGACATCTTGGATGGTGCATGCGTACTGTAACTACTTCCTGTGTGCATGTTACCCTGATTTCCAGGGGTCCTGGGGGTCCCTGTCAAGGAATCAGTTATTTTGAGTTCAGGGGGGTCCCAATCACTGGGTAGGTTGCCTGAGTTTCTGGGAGTCCTGGTCATTGGTTAGGTTGCCTGAATTTCCGGGAGTCCCGGTCACTGGGTAGGTTGTCCGAGTTTCCAGGGTTCCATCAGAGGACACCTAGTCTGACCCCAATTTAAAGGGGATGTCCAAGTTGCACCAAGCACACACCCAGCACACACGAGAGGTAGGTGAACCTTGCAGGACCTTGTACCCAACTTCTACGGGGTCAGGCTGAATCAAAACCCAGACAAAATCAATTTATAATTATTTTATTTAAAACCTAAGTCACTACGCACTTACACACTCACTCATGCAGACATAATTAAAATAAAGAGAGGAAAATTGATAGGAGATTTAAAGAGGAGTGTTAGGGGAATACTACACCTTATCCTGAAGTCTGGGAAGCTGAAATAGAGCCAGAGAGTAGGGTGCGGTGAGACTCAGCACGTGGAGGCTGAGGGGAAGACTCGGCAAATGGAGCGGCAGCACGACAGGGAGGAAGCCAAGAGTGATCTGAGGAAATGCTCGAAAACTGGGGATAGTTATAGGGGGAAATGTGCCTGGAGGGTAGACAGTCCCCGGGGAGAACAATAGGTGTTCAGGTGGAGACAAAGTCTCTGAAAGCTCAGTGCTTGACTTGATAGGTTTCAGTCAGGGTAGCTAATAGCCCAGACAGTATGTAAATGGGAAGCGCTTGACAGTTGTGTAGTCAGACGCACTAATCCTGTCAAGCTGATGGTTCGGGGCTGAGAACCTTTTGTGTGCTTGGTGCATACTTAATTGTGCTTTGATTGGTACTTGCCTGGAGCAGTGTGATGGAAAGTTACTGGCCTGACCGGGGTTTTTCCTTGTGTTTTTCAGCCGTTCGGCTGTGCCTGTATGCGTGCTCATCTGGGGGCCTCTCAAGCACGTGGGGGGTATATATTTTTAATAGCCAATTTATATTAAATTGTAGACCCTGGGTTCAGACTTATCCATTGCAGTAACATGCAGATCTTGTTACCACAGTTATGATATGTCTGGTGAGAGCACTAGATATCCTTTTGATATCAAATAATTTGGCCTTTGCTTGACCTTTCTCTGCCACCCTGCTCCACGTGTTTGCAGAGGTCCACCGGACAAGCATGTATTGGGCACGGCCATTAATGGTTGTACATTCCAAGCCTCATCCAGGCAGGCAACTTAAGCCTCTCCGATGCTTTAGGGAAAAACCTTCTTGCAAACCAGCTTGGCTCAGTGCGAATCTTTACAAAGATGCACGGCCAAGAGCCGAGCCATTCCTTTATGTTGGGCCATCAGCATACTGGTCATACTATTGTCATCAAGCGCTAAGCCCATCATGCAAAACTTGACCTTTTCCAACTCCTTTGTCGAGCTCCAAATTTCCTTTGTTCTCACTGAGCATGGCATAGCCTGTAGGTAAAATACACCCTATAAAAAGTCCCCATTTTCGGGACTTCCTCGGAACACTTTGGACTTCCATCTCACCTTGCTGTCGGTTTGTCCAGTGAACTCCCCTCAACGAACCGCGCTGAGCTTCCATCCCTGCAGCCTCATCTTCTCTCCAGGACTACGAGACCAGGCGTCGTATTACCCATTCCACAAAGCTCTCCATTTCTAGTTCTCAGTTAGTTAGTGTATGTCTTGTCTTTCGTGTTGCTTGTCTTCAATAAAATATTATTTGTTACTTTAAAACCTCGTCTAGCCGCTCTCTGACCCTACGCTGTATACATAGGGTTAAAGATCCTAGCTAGAGTTACCCTGCCTCTCGTTAGCTTAAGAGAGTGTTCGAGCTTAATTTCCCCATCTTGTGTTTTTATTTGGTTATTTGGGTGCCCCTCCCGGGACCCCCAACATACAGGGTGTGATAATGGGGCTTCCCATTATCTAGAATTAGCAAAAAGGGGGACACTTCCCTCTTCAGGTAAACCAAGGGTTAATAAGGTGTTGGGATTAGATTACATTTTAGTATGTGGTCAGCATCATAGGTCATGTGGGTCAGCATCACAGGTCATAGGGTGAGAACTGACCAATCAAAAAGAAAAGAAGTGAGCATCTTCAGGATGCTTCCAGATGCTTCGAGGGAGAAGGTATAAAACTTCTTGGAGACCACGTGGCAGAGAGACAACAAGGAGATAACAAAGGGATAACAACCAAGGAACCTCCTGGAGGGGGGTTCTGTGCCAGTAGCAGGCTGGAGGCCATAGGCCTCGCCTCCTGGCCTTCCTTTAGAACATCTAAGCATATAGGAACAACTGTGAGTAATAAGACTAAAGTTATCTAGTCGCGTTAGGGACTTTTCTGTTATTTTGGAGGCTGACTGATCTAAAGAATGTATCTGTGCTTGCATATCTGTTCTTTCTGTAACTAAGCGTGCCTGGGAAGAGGAAGCTTCCCATGTGGGGTGATTTGCCTTGTTTATTTGAATATCTTTAATAAATACTTTCTGTAAAAGACTGTTTCTCTCCTTCCCACGCCAAGCTAGGTAGACTGGGGGAAAAGGAAGATCCTTAAGCTTAGGGATGTACGTGGTTGGACAGGGTCCCGCTGTACTGTACAACTGTCCAGATAATTCATAATTCAGCGGGTGGTGACAGCGAAGATGAATTAACAGCTAAAAATCATAAAGGCTGGAATATACATCCCAGCAGCGCATGGTGTCATTTTCCAGCCTCACATGGTGGCGTATGGTGGGATGTGGCATTCCCCGCCTCACACAGGGTAACACTCTGTCCCCCTCCCCAGGCATCCTCCATGTATTGTGGGCTATTGCTACTTGTTTTGAATGGCCATATAAGGGAGAGGGAGGAAGATCCCTGAGCAGCAGTGATTGCCTTTTGTTCCTCTACAGTTTGTTAGAGAGACAAAGGCAGAGGAATGAGAGCTTGGTTTTTCTCTCTCTCTCTCACACACACACACATACTGCAGTGAGTATGGGAAGCAGTCCCCACTAGACAGCCTCTTCGCTCCGATTGTTGCAACAGTCCCATTGAGCTTGACAGTCCCCAGTGAGTGGTTTTGGAAGGTATTCCAGAGGCTAAAGAAGTTCCCCTTGTGCTCCATTCAATACTGGACTGAAAAAAAAAATCTGTGAAGAAAATCTCATAATAGAATCCATCACAGGATTTTCTTAGTAGAATTTGCTCTGTAAGTCAGAAATAACTTGGATGTACACAACAGTAACAGCAGCAGCTTAGGTGGAGAAGGACAAGGCCTACAAACCTAGGAAAACAGAAAGCAGGTAGCTCACCTGCCTTAGCTTGAAGTCAGAGCATATTTGGCTGTACTGAGAGAGCCAAAACCTCACAGGTGGAACCCTTAGAGATGTATCCTTCCTCCTCAATTCTGTACCTTGTGGGGAAAAAGACCCACTTCCTCTTCCCAATGAATATGCTCCATCTTATCAATACTGAGCCTGACCATTTTGGAGGCCCTGTTCTCCAGGAAGAACTCTTGTTTGGCAAATGGGTACTTTGCCTATGAATCTGGAAAAATCCAGAAGGGATATATATTGACCTTTTCATCCCTCTGTTCTGGGGAGAGATTAAGGCCATTTCTGCATGATGACACTCTTCCACATCATCATGCTGTAATCCCAGGTCCAGAAGAAGAGTGTCAGCTATGCTCCACTCTGCACCTGCTTGCTTCACGTGGAAGGGAGCGCAATGGTGCCACCTCATTGTTCCGCAGTGTAGCCAGGCACCTTCTATTGCCACGCTACAGAAGAAAGTGTTGCCACTGCACTTCTGTGACTTCCACAAGGCCGGAAGCAATGGGAGCACTACATAATCGCAGGTGCAAAATGAATTTTTTGCTTTTTGTAAAAACTGTGTGAGCATTACACTTGGAGATGGCAGTGAGCCAACAACCACGTTGTGTGGAAGCATGACCTACCAACCACTGCCATCCTGTCCCAGAAGTGGGTCAGCCCTGTCATGCATTAATGGCCTAAGCAGATAAGGATAAAGTAGATCGTGGAGACCTTGAAAAATCAGGAAGAAGAAATTTGAGATTTGGGCCATTTCCGCACGAGGCGAGGGAATTGCTCTGTGCTGTTACTCACTGGATCTTCTGGCTCCTCTGTCTGGTCCAGGGTGACTCGGAGCAGTGCGAGGTCTTAGATCTGCACTGCTCTGGCTTCCAAAATGGTGGCTTCCAGTTGGTCGTGGGTTATGATCAATCGCTGAAGCTTGCCACGTCTGTCCTCCGCAGATCACAGGCTCACATTGGTGTCTTTTGCTGTCTTTAGAAAACATGCTGGAGGACAACTTGGGGTCATTTTGGAGCAGACTGAAGTGCTGATCTCCGGTAAGTAGTCTGCTTCTAGTCCACTCCAAGGTGCAGACAACCTCCGTGAGAGGACGCACTGCCCTGTTCTAATTGTCTGGTGTAGAAAGGGCCTTAGTTTTCAATAATGGTTCTTCAGAGGACCACCACAGTGAAGGTTAAATGGGGCAGTGTCTTGTGTCTAGGAAACATGGCAGAGGGAAAATATGCTTCAATTCAGTTAGAATTCAAATGTGAAAGAATTGTACATAAATTAAGATTTCAAACCAATCCAAGGAAAACAAAAATCAGAATTAGTGGAGCCTGCTGACAGTCCTCCTTCCCTCTCTTTCTTCTACTGTTTGGAGATCCCTTGGAAATAACTGGCTTTCCATAGACTCCAGATGTTTTCCAGCACCAGTTGAACTGGTAATTTTGGGCCACTTGATGGTGAGAGGATTGATTTCTTCAACTCTAGTTCTCAGGATCAGATATAGCATCCTTTTTTTTCAATATGAGATGCTCCTTTGTGTTCAGATCAGGCCTCAACAAAATAATGTAGCACTTGGGAATGAAGATGTAGCCCAGCAGCCCAGCACTGGAGGCCAAGATGGAGAAGATCTGCACGGCTACCATGTACCTCCCCTTTGTGCTCAGGTAGGTGGGCACAAAGGAGATCCAGACACTGCAGAAGACCAACATGCTGAAGGTGATCGGTTTGGCTTCATTGAAAGCACCAGGGAGTTTCCTGGCCAGGAAGGCCACTATGAAGCAGGTGACAGCCAGGAAGCCCATGTAGCCAAGGGCAGTGTAGAACATGGCAACAGAACCTTCATTGCATTGCAGTAGGATCTCTCCAGGCTGGGAGTGCATGTCAGATTCAGGGAAGGGAGGAGAAATTCCCAGCCAGATGAAGCAAATGCCAGCCTGAACTGTGGAACATGAGAGAACAATGGAGTTGGCCAAGCTCTTCCTCAGCCATCTCTTCATCCTGTTCGCTGGTTTGGTGGCCAGAAAAGCCAGCACGACAGTGACTGTTTTTGCCAAGAGTGAAGAGACAGCCACAGAAAAGATGATGGAGAAGGCTGTTTGGCGGAGAAGGCAGATCCATTTTGTTGGCTGTCCAAAGAAGAGGAAGGAGGACAAGAAGGAAAGCAGGAGGGAGACAAGAAGAATGTAGGAAAGGTCTCGGTTGTTGGCTTTGACCACTGGAGTTTCTTGGAATGTAGTGAACATTCCTAACACAAAAGCTGTTATTAGGAACAAGAAGAGAGCAGAGGAAGCAAGGGCCATTCCTAAAGGTTCTTCATATGACAGAAAGGTTTTATCCTTAGGGAGACATTGATTATAGTCCATGTTTGGGTGCTGATCCTCTGGACACTTGTAGCAAAGATCTGCATCTGCAAAGAAGCAGCATGACTTTAGTTGGGTCACATTGACATCTTCAACAGTTTGCGTTCTGATTGATAGGGGAAGGTAGAGTGTAGAAGAGGTCTGGAAAAAGTTACATTTGTAGCGAGAAAAAAAAGGAACAAAAAGGAAAAAGGCAGAGGACCAATTTTGTATGCATGCAACTACTCTGTTTCCTCATCCCACAACTTTATATCTCTCTCAAAGATAAAGTCATGGATGCGTTATACTGAAGAGAATTTAGGGTCAGAAGAAAAACAAAGACATTTGGAGGAGATCTGAGAATAACTCCCTTTCCTGCTATTATCCATCTTCTTGAACACACCTAACTCTTTTGCAATGTCTGTTCAGAGTCATTAAGCCAGAGACAATACCCTGGAATAGGTTTCTGATTGGTTACTTCATCCACTGCTTTTATTTATCATTGGGAATGAGAATGTGTCCAGAAGGGATTCAAACCATGAAGTAACTACTGGACTTTGAATTTCAGTGGTGGTAAATAAACAAGACAGTTCTCATGAATGGAATGTACCCTTCCTTCCCTTGCCCTTCCCAGAGCACCCAGAAATTTATGATCAAAATTTTCTCCTTCCTCTTCCCAGCTGTAAGCAGCAGCAGACTAGGAGAATGAGAGTTTTTGGCAGAGGGCAAGAACAAAAGAATAGCTCCCTGCATCCTGTCCAAAAAGAGACATATGCACACAGACGCTGCACTTCCATATGGACGCTACCAATAGGAGGCCAACCCTAAGGTGGAGATTAATGGTATACAGCCCTGATATAGGACCTCAGCTCTAGTGTCTAGGAAGATCATTGCTCTGGATGAATGCTGTCTCTGATGAAGTTACCTACTTTCTTGAGTGGAAATGGTTCCTTCTGGACAGGGAGCACAAGTGTAGCAGCAAGGTGGCCTTCCTTCCTGGTTTTTCTTCACATTTCCAGGGTAACAGCTTTCAGAGCACCTGGAATGAGGCACAGTCTACAACAAAAAGAGTGTCAAGAAGGTCAAGTTGGAGGAGTGACTTTGTCTATGGATCAGTCAAGATCCAATGGTCTGTTGGGTGAATCTCTGAGAACACAGTTCTCCCTGGACTGTTTCTGTACATGCTCACATGGATGCTGGGAAAGGCAAGTGCGTGCTCCCTTGGCCGTTTAGTGGCCAGGGATGAGGTGGGATGGGAAAATCATTTAGAGAGGAAGGTGTGAGACACTCTGGCAGGAAGGAGCAGCTCCATAGCCCCCCCCCATCCCATTGCAATTTTCAAGTAGTGTTGGAGGCCATTCATGGCTTGGAGAGGAAGGAAAGGGAGCAGATTCATGCAAGCTGTTTTAGCAGCAAGGGGAAAAAAAGAAGGTGGCTATCCATGCAGGAGAGCAAACCTATTTTTTATCCCCTCAGCTGCAGCTCCCTTGCTGTTTGGTCAGTTCTTTTTGTCCCCTGGGTCACCTCCCTTTGCTCATCCCCACCAGTGAATGACTGTCTTAGCTCCTCCCCTCTGCCACTGGAACTTGCCATATGTCTTGGGGGAAGGTTTTAGATGGTGCATGGGGTCTAAGAGATTGATTGATAAGTCCTGCGATCTTCAGCACAACCTCCTCTCACATAAATGGAATGATACAGTTAGAGTCCCAGGTGAAAATGGTGGTTGGTGCACTCATTGTCACAGGAGTGCTGAATCCACTTCAGAGTTTAGTTTGATCTTTAACTTCAAGCCCTAAGCCATCCAAGCTGCTGAATCTTAACCCTAAATAGCTTCAAAATCTTGGCTAGATCCTTCAAATTTTGGAGCAAAACTCAGGATAGGTTCACTTAATACCTGGCAGGTTAACCACCAGATGGTGCTGCACATGGGGATTCTTCTGCAAATGATGAGAGTTTGACTGAAGTCAACACAGAACACATCAACTCTCTTACCTCATTAAAGTCGGTGGGCCACATGATGGCTTCTGAGTTAATGGTGAGCTTCGGGTCACGGGATGACAGTCCATCTATGCTCCCAACTTTCACTCTACCATAAGTATCATTGGGAAAAAACACCCAGTTCACAATGTCAAGGTTGTCTGCAATCTCCCCAGACTTGTATGGATGGAGTCCCTCTATGGAAGTATTAGAAACCTGGATTTCTTTTAAGAAAGTGTGAAGCTGCAGTGACAGAGAATAGAACAGGAATTAGAAAGGACAAGAAGAGGTGTGATATAGACTCATAGAATCATAGACTCATGGAGATAGAAGAGGTCACAAAGGCCACTGATTCCAGCCCCTGCCTTGCAGGAATAAATGATCAATGCACTTCTGGTGGATGGCCCATCCAGCTTCTGTTTAAAAACCTGCAGAGAAGGGGATTCCACCACACCCTCAGGTAGTGTATTCCATTTTTGTCAAGCTGCTTTTACTGTCAGGAAGGTCTTCCTAATGTTTAGGTGGAACCTTTTTTCCTGAACTTTGAAGCCATTGGTTTGTGGTGAGTCTTTGGAGCAGCAGAAAACAAGCTTGCCCCATCTTCCATAGGACATCCTTTCAAATATCTAAACATGGCTATCATGAGTGTTGACTCATGTCCAGCTTGTGGTCTACTAAGTCTCCCAGATGCCTTTCACATGTACTGTGGTGAAGCAGGAGTCACTCATCCTGTATCTCTGCATTTCACTATTTCTGCCTAAATGTAGTAAATTTAATTTGTCTCAATTTCTCCCTGTTGAATTTCATTAGGTTAATTTTGATCCAACTTTTTAGTACTGGGCCCAGGGCAGAGCTCTGTGATACCTTACTAGTCACTTCTTTCCAGGGTGAAAAGGGGCTTTTTGTGAGCAAACTTTGGCTTTGGTTAGTCAACCAATTATAAAGCCACCTAAGAACAACATTGCCTAGCCCATAGTTTACTAGCTTGTTTGCAAGAGTATCATGGGGAACCTTGTCAAATGCCTTACTGAAATCAAGATATGCTACATCATTCCTTTCATCTACCAAGCTTGTAACTCTGTCAAGAAAGAAAGAAAGAAAGAAAGAAAGAAAGAAAGAAAGAAAGAAAGAAAGAAAGAAAGATGAAAAAGAGAAGGTTAGTCTGGCATGACATTCTTCTCTAATGTTGTTACTTTCCTATTTAATCCCCTACCGTAAAATTATTTTGAAAAGAGCACACCTTTACTGACTGCTTGAAGCCACTATGATCCCATAAGCACTGTGTTTAAGAGGAGTCATTGGGCCTCAGGTGAGTCCTTGCAGAATGACACTATCTCGATGATGGCAGGGGCCATTTTTTCCCCTCTTCTTCTCTATCTTCTCCCTAATGGGAATTCCCCCTTGGGATGGTGGATGGTTGGCACCAGAGACTTCAGCAGCAATGGCAGCAACCCCAAGTGCAGCCAGAAGGAACCACTCTTGTTTCTCATGTAGGTGCCTCTGCCAAAGAGGTCTGACATCCCAGGAGGTCTAGCCCAAGACATTCTCCTGACTGAGGTGGGACAGGAAGTCATCCCTGCAAAGCCAGCGGCAGTATTTTGGCTCAAGAAGCCAAGGAGCACACTTGAACCCCCACCCTCCCCCATTCTGAGTGTCTAGAACTCTAGGTACACCCCGACAGAAACCACTGGCTCCAGATGCATGCATGCAAGGGCACATGTCTCTAGAGATGCACTCATATGTGTAGGGAAGGGATCTTGAGATTTTTTTTGGCCCGAAATGAGGGAGGGAAAGAGGAAAAGGCTGAAGGACCAGAAGGGGAGGTCAGATAGAAAGATTCAGAAGGCACAGATGCCCCGTTGGCCAGTTGGCTGGAGTTTATTTGCATTCTAGTCATGCCACCTTTCTGTTTGTTAGCTGGCCTAGATTCCCAGGTTTCATTCCAAAGGGAAGTCAATATGTATTTTCACCAGACAATTCAAACTGGGCAGACAGAGGCACCAGGCAGCAACCACTAAATCAGGGTTGGGAATAATACAAGTCCTAAGAAGTTGTTGGATTGCATGTCCCACCAGCCCTTCTTATTATGGACAATAGTGAGGAATGGTAGAGACTGTAGTCCAACTAATGCATGGAGGGAGCCGTGTGATTTCACCAGGAAGAACAATATGGGTGACCATACAAATTGGTTTCCAACTATGTTTTGGACTCTAAATGCAGAATAATCCTCCCAGAATAAGATTTATAGATGGGGAAGTGCAGCAGAGGAGCCAAAAGGAAAGGAAATAACCTGCCACGGCTGAAGACTTTGGTGATCCAGCTTGTTTCTTCTAACCTTCCTCAGCCTCCCTTCAGGTGTGGATGAATATGCAGCCTCTAAGGCATAGGCCACAGCATAGACACTGCTGTAGATACAGTAGCTGTCTTGGGAGAGGATGCTCTCGGTCTCCTCCTGCCGTAGAATAGGCTGGTTCTCTTTCTCTCTACATCTTGTCCAGCCTTTCCTGGACAAAGCGTGCTTTGAATACAAACAATGAAAAAAATCTGTCCAAAACCATTGAGCACTTGAGTACAATTCTCCATAGTAGTCATGTTGTTTCCATTTGTTGATTCTAACCACAAAGGACAAAGAACCATGAAAGTGCCAGAAGAATCCAAAACGACTCTCTAGATCCATGTCCAAGTCCTGGAAGGATGTTGTGATCCAGAGTTTCATCCCAATCTGCTGTTCAACATATTCTTTCATCTGCAAGAGTAACTCATGTTCATATACAGAGTCCCGTGAAAAAATATATACATTGACTTTTCTCTCTATGAGTACAAGCTCATTCAGGGACAACTCAAGAATCAAGGCTTTTCCTGATATTCTTTTTGTGAATGCCACACAGATTCCATGGCTAGTGAGCAGAGGTGTCATGGTGCTCACAAACCTGTCTCCATTGTCACTGTCTGAGACAATGAGGCCAACCCACGTCCATCTGAAATGCAGGAGGAGTTGGGCAAGTCCTGCAAACTGGGTTTCTTCTTTTGGGGTCATCCGGTAGATAAAAGGGAACTGTATTTGGCTAGTAAGATCACGAGGAGCAAAGTTGTAGCTCATCTAAGTGGCAAAGAAGGAGACTGTAGCTGTTTTTAGGATACATTAGGACCAGTATTCTTGGTCAGCTTCTTAGTTCTGTCTGCTTAACTGATCCCTTCTCATCCAGTCCCCACAAACTTCATTGGAAACCTCATTCACCATTGCTCTGATTGCTGACAAAATGCACCCTTCCTCTCTATACAGCTGGTGACTATAAAATCAGTGGTGGAGGGAGATTGTTGCAATAATGTCACAATTGGGATTATGGTACTCTTACCTTGACTTACTTGTCTGTAGCTGTTCCACAGTCACTACACAATTATGACTGTGATGCTATTGCCATGATTGTAATTTCCCTCCAACCTACTTTGCTGGCTACCAGCTGCATAGGGAGAAGGAGATCTGTTTGGCTGGTGACTGGAGCCTGGATGAATGGTATTTCAGCCAGGTTTGCGTGGGAGAGGTTGCGTAGTTGAGACATCCAACTAATTACACTTAGTTCAGTATATTTATAAAAATACAATGCTAACGTTTAACCAAATGGCTATCATCTGGTGGGCATGGGCTTTAGACATGGATAGGGTGGGAAGGCATCTCAAGAAATATATAAGTGCCCTAAAGGTGCCAGGTGCTGTCTGATCTTGGAAGCTAAGCAGAGTAAGCACCAGTGAGTACTTGGAAGGGAGTCCACCAATGAATACCAGGTCCTGTAGGCTGTATTTCAGAGGAATGGACTGCCCAGATGACCTCTGGGTAATCCTTGCCTGAGAAAACTTTATGGAACTCATGAGGTCACCATAAGTTGGCAGGCAAGTCGAAGGCACACAAACACCACACACACACACACACACACGATGGAAAGGTGTCTCAAGGAACCTCTGTGGTTCAACAGTTTTTGTGTATGCTGTTTGGGGAGAAACGTTTCCCACCTATCTGCAGGAATTTCTTTATTGGTGGCCATTGCAGAGAGAGAGATCCCTTACAAAGACTTCTAAGCCAGATCTCAGAGTCTAGTCTTTGGGGGAGCTCATCTTCAGGTGTGAGATGAGTGTGCAAATTCTCTAGTGTTAGTGGGGAAAGGGCTGGGTGCAAATCTCCAGCTCAACCTGTGGGACAGCAGCTTTATATAATTTGCAAGGCATAATTGCTTTGTTGCTACAGCTTGCAAAAGCTCTCTGGGGTGTGTATGTGTATTTGTAAGTACCTACGCCTTTACTTTACTTTTCACCATCCCTCCAGTTGTTGTGGAACTAGGGTTTCACCATTGCTCAGTTTTAGATCTGTCTTCTGGCTAGAAGCAAGTAAGCTAGCTTAAATGTTCCTTCTCCCATCTCCTTTCATTTGATCTGGTCACAGAGCCTTTACCTAAGATTTCTCTCTTAATATTGAAACAGGAAAATATGGGGTCTGGGTGTGTGTTTGAATGGCAAGGGGTGAGCATTCTTGTCTTTTCTGATGTTTTGTGTCCTCTTGTGATATGTCCAAAGTACAAGAGTCTTATTTTGGCCATCTTGTTCATGATTGCCTTAATACCCATTTATTCGTCTTTTTAGCAGTACATAGGATCTACAGAATTGTGCCCAGTACTAAATTTTAAATGAGTCGATTGTCCTCCTATCAGCTTTCTTCACCATTCAGTTTTCACAACAATGCAAAGAAACTGGAAGTATCAATGGATGGATGATTCTGCCTTTAATATTTAAAAATGCCTCTTTGCATTTGAAGTTTCCATCTCAGCTGTTTTTCTGAGGGCCCTACTGTAGTACACTGTTCTAGTGCTATTCTTCCACTTTCAACATCCTATGGAATCCTGGGGTTTGCAGTTTAGGGAGGGACATTTAGGATTCTCAGCCAGAGAGCTCTTGGGTCTCAGTAAACTACAAACCCCAGGATTCCACAGGATGTTGAAAGTGGAATAATAGCACTAGAGCAGTGTAGTGCAGAAAGGCCCTGAGTCTTAGGTCCTTTCCGCACTATACTGTTACAGTGCTATTATGGAGTACAAATTAAATGGACTCTGTGTTGGCCAAGTGAAAGAATGGATGGGGCTTCTGAGCATTAAATGGTTGTGTAGAAGACGCAATTTCAGTAGGTGTTGCTCCGATTTAATTTGATTTGATTTCTTACATGCCTGTGCTGTCTTGTAGGATCCAAGGGCTACTGGGCTTTCTAAGGCAGCTTGAAAACAATAAAACAAACAATAAAACAAAGTTTGCTAAAAACATAACAAATAAATTAAAGTACAAGTAAAAGATTCCCATATTTTAAAAACATAAATTAATATGAAGTCATTTTAAAAAAGGTTTAAAAAACCCAGTCCACCTGCATAAGAACGAAGCCAGCCAACAGTTACTCCTTAACCAAGACAATCTTTTCCTGTTGGCGAATGAAGAGCAGAGAGGGGTCCAGGCTGGCCTCTCATGGAAGGGAATTCCACAGTCTGGGAGTGCCCACTGGGAAGGCTCTTGCCCTATCCTCACAAAACAGCAACTGAGAAGCAACATGGACTGGAATTCCCTCTTCTGCACAACCATGGAAGAGAAAGGGGCCCTATCCCTTGTCTCATCTGGCAACCCTGCGTGGACCTTTGCCACTGTCCATCCACAACCATGGGAAAGCCACAAAGTGAACTAAAAGGCAGCATCTCCTGTCCCCTTCCCTTTTCCTACCTGAGGGATCTTGTAAAGGCTTGACAGAGCTGAAATGACCTTGGAGGGTTCAGATTCAGCCCCTTCCAGAACAGCTAGTGGGGGATTCCGTCTTCCACAGCTGTAGTTGGGAATATTGTTTCCTCCCCCAGCAAGGAGATCTATCAGGGCATCTGAAATGATTCGAGCATCAAAAAAGGTCTTATAGATGTTGTAGCCCAAGGTGAGGTTGGGTAGGAGCCGTGGGTTGTGGTTGATCTCCTGCAAGGCCAAGATGTAGGAAAAGATGTGCCAGAATCTGACCCTCCACTTGTCATATGGACTGCCAAAAGAGAAGGGAAAAAAGCAAGCTCAGGGAAAGAGATTTTTCAGCACTGTCCTCCATTTGGTGATGCCCCCCCTCCACAGTTCCCTATCTGTATCAGAGCTTGAAAAGTGACTGCCTGATAATTTAGGGGCAGGGAGGGTAGGTTCCTCTAACCAACTTAGCTGGTTATGTAGCTAAGAAGCTGATAAAGAATGCTATTCTCCATATTTAAAAGGTCATCATGATAATGTCCTAGAATTCCTCACCATTGCCTATGCTGGCTACTGGGAGTTACAGTCCAACAGTGTCTGGAAGCCCTCTTCTGACCTCTGTGAGATGCCATGGTCTGTGCATTTGAAGGAACATAAGAACCACAGCTCACAATGAGTAAATAAATTCAAGGAACAAAAGAGCGAAATGCTTCTTTAAAGAATTTTACTGGTTCAATGGAGCCTATTTCAGTAGCCAAGCTCAGATCTGACACTTGAGAATAGGGTAGAATGAGGAAAAGGTGCAGCAAGGACTTCAGGGAAACCTGGCACAAAGCACTTGTTGCCATACTCAGCCCCTGGGTACCTAAAAGCAGGCAGATTCACCTGATCCAGAACAGGGGAACATCCTAGAATCCTAGAGCTGAAAGAGACCCCAGAGCCATCAGGTCCGACCCCATTTGGCCATGCAGGAATATACCATCAAAGTATTTCTGCCAGATGGTCATCCAGCCTCTGTTTAAATACCTTCACCACACTCAAAGGCAGGATATTCCACCACTGAACCCCATTTACCATCAGGAATTTTTTTCTAATGTCCAGATGGAGTCTCTTTCCTTGATGTTTGAAGGCACTGTTCTGTGTCCCAGCCTCCTTTTAAACAGTTAATCATGGCTGTCATGTTCCCAGTTAACTTTATCTTCTCCAAATAGATGTATCCACTTTCCTAAGGTGCTTCTTACAGGGTTTCATGGTTTCCAAACCTTCTACCCTCCTCTGGACATGTTTCAGCTTTTCAGTGTCCCTCCTGAACTGTGGTGGCCAGAACTGGACAGAGTCTTCCAGGTAGAGTCTGACCAAAGCAGGATAGAATGGGACCATCACTTCCCTTGTCCTAAACACTGTGCTCATATCGATGCACCCCAGAATCACATTGGTTTTTTTAGCTGCTGTATCTCACATGAAAAACAGCTTTCCTAATAATTGTGCCTTCGGTTTGCTCTGTGGTTAAGGTTCATTTGTCTCCCTTCCTTCAGTCCATCTTTGTGCAATTTCAGATGGGTATAAAGAAAAGAAATTTGTGAGACAGCTCTTTGGGTTCTGATGGGCTTTGTGAGACAGCTCTTTGGGTTCTGATGGGCTTTGCTTTGATGGGCTTTTGGGGTTCTCTCCCCCACAAATCCACTCATTCCCAGAGTTGCCACCTCTGATATGGGACGAGGTGTTGTGGGAGGAAGTTCAAGGCTGAGGAGATTGAGAAGCAGGACAGGGGAAGTCAGGTCCTTTGGTTTACTTTGACAGAGTTCTACGGTGACTTGTCCTGCTTCTCAGTCCATTTGGGCCTCAAGCAACAAGAGCATCAGCCCATTTCCCATCTGGCAAGACAACTCGGTCCATTGGGGGGCAAAGGGCTATTTCTAATGATTTCTTGGAAATGCACAAGGTGTTTCCGACCTTTTTATTTTTTAAAAATTCAGCCATGATTTATGGACTTGTCCTGTGATTTTGGAGAAATTTGTTCCTCATACCTTTTTAAAGGAAAATATTATATAGTACAAAAGTATCATTCCACTGGTGCATTTTGGCCCTATGAGTCTAAAAAAAGATCAGAAATAGAAAAGAAATAGAATAGTTGGCTCTTGCTCTGATCTGCCTTGTCATTAAAAAGAAACCCTTAAAATGTATATAATTAGCAATCAAGTAGTCTAATTAAAATAGAGAACATGCAACTAGCAAAAAGTATAAATCTTTATCATAAATGAATATATATGCATTAATTGATCAAGTATTATAACAATATATATTCACATTAATGGCCATAAGTATGCAATAATACTGTTGTACCAATAATCTTACAGTGGTGTGATATTGCTAGTAATTGAGAGGTACTTCCAATCAATCAAGGAAGAAAAATATATTATAGGCCAAAGAAATTGTCAGACAAGCTCCAATAAATCAAAACAGTAGAAAGAGTTCACACACACACCGTAACAGAGTGGTGTGACCTCACATGTTTAAATTCATGCAACTTTACCACTATATTAACAATATAGCTGCTAAGACTACACACAGTATAAGCACAATGATCCCGTTGTGTCAACATAATGCTTTTATAGACTGTCCTTAAGCCAGTTAAGAGATCCACTTCATGGCAGGAATCTGAGTATTTAGAAACATTATAAACTATCCATGAATCAGTTATCATGGGCAAATATAAAGGCAGTAGAAATACATAGATTTTATCAGTAGAAAAAGAAGAAATTATTCATTAGTGGAAGTTGCAATGAATCAAGGACAGTTCTTCCCGGGTGATATTAGAACTGTTTCCTCTTTCTGAATGACCTTCTCATCTCCTAATAAATCTGTGTAAGACCTCTGTTCAAAAATAATCATATTGCAGCATTGTAAAAACCAGGTTGATAGTCATTACATAGATAACCACCCTTTATTATCACTCACTTTTCATGAACTGTTGCCCTCCTGGCTCCATATCTGGCAAACGTGCTTTTCCGCTCCGTGATATAACTCCTCAACTGCTAGAGAAGCAATCTGCTCCAATAATCTAGTCCTATTATGAGGATCTCGGGGCCAGCTGTGGACTATCTAAGAATGATGTTGGAATATATTCCAAGGCTGTGCCTCCTTAAAGGGATTCCTCTGTGGAAAACACTGAGGATGACTATTGTATTCTAAGGTTATTCCTTCTTCAAGTGAGATCATTATAGGAGACATTGATACTGAATGTTTGCATTTAAACCAAAGGGTGGGAAAGGTTTTAAAATAATGAATCCAATTGATACAGCAGTATCATGGCTATAAATGTGAATATATGTTGTTAAAGCTAGTTGGTCAATTCATGCATAAATATTAATTTATAACAAGGATCTATACATTTTGCTAGTTACATGTTTTGTGTTTTAATTAGACTACTTGATTGATAATTATATACCTTTTTAAGTGTATGAGTTCAGAGACATTCCTGTATTTTTTGTGTCTATATTAAAAAGAAACCCACCTGAAGGTGGAAGGAAAGTTGAAGGTGAGAAGTGACAAAAAATATTCTGGATCAACAGAAACATTGTTTTCATATTGTTTTAAAAAAAATATTGAGAACTACAGCACCCCACATCATTCCCTCCCAACATCATTCTCCCATCTGAAAGGGCCCATAGACTCTCAAGATCCACACAAGATCCTCCAAAGCTTCCTCAGAATATGCTGGAAATGGGACAGAGAGTAGAGCATGGCCGAATAACAAGGAAGAGTCAAGCTCTGAAGGGCTTCATAGATGCCATGAAATAGTGAGGTCTGCTCACCACCTCTTGCTGCCAGATAAACTTCAGCCAGTACCGCAAAAGGTTCCCCTTCTTGCAACGTGACTTTCCATCTGAGGAGGAGAATGCTAGGAGAGCTACACACCCCTCGATGGTGAGAAGAGCAAAACCTTTTTTAAAAAGAGGGAATCAAATCATTCCCCCCACAAATGCTTTGTGAAACTGTGAGGAAAATGCTTCAAAGGCTACAGCAGCAGTGGTGGTCTCACATGGAAGGGAGGAATGCCTTATCCTGGGACTCAGAATAATGGGGTGCAGCCCCCATTATTATGAGGATCATCTTCAGATCGTTCATACTTTAAGAAACTTACTTGCAAACATCTGTTCCCAAAATGGCTACTTTTTGGGGTTGTCAAGTCACATATAGATGGATGTACCCTGCTCGCTGAAGCCCCTCCAAAACAGTGCTGAGAGTGTTAGAACAGAAAAAACAAAAACAAACCCACATACATTGGGCATAGATGCAAACACATATTTGGTTGTGCATTCAGTTGCAAGTTTGGTGTGGTGCACAATATTGCCATTAACTTCAGGGCCTCCATGCAGAGATTTATGCTGTGCAACCCTGGTGGGTAGGGATTGGGCGAGACGGCCGTTGTGGTCCCTTCCAGCTCTAGGATTCTGTGATTCTAAGTGTTGGGAATGAAACCAAATCTCTTTGCAGTTATGAAGACCTGGGTTGGCAAACAACACCTACAAACACACAAAAAAGAATATTTCAGACTACTTAGTTAATTAAAAAAGAGAGGGGCATAACTGACCTGTCAATCCAGGTTTTGGGGGTCTCACTGAAGTAAAAAGGAACTTGAAAAATGATAGTTTTGGGGGATATGATTCCACTGATGAGGTGGTCTCCTGGGCAGTAGTAATTCTTTGCATCATACTCGTCTTTTATGAGGTTCAGGGGACATTTGGCCTCTGGCAGCTCATGGGTTGAGAAAGGCAGGAGTAGTGAGATCAGGAGCAGCAGCAGGAGGAGTGAGGCCATGGTGTGTCCCTGCTTGCTACACATCCCTCCATAGCCTGCTGTTCAAAAGAGGCCCCAAACTCCTGCAAAACTGAAGCTGCAGAAACGTGATGGTTTCAGAGTGTTCAGGGCTGAAGGGGACATTTCTGTGGAGCATCACATAAAAATCGTTCCCTTGGCCTTCCCAAAACCGCAATCCAGCTCGGAGACAGAGGAGATATTTTATGCCTCAGCTATTTCAGCCAGACTGAAAGGAGCTGCTACCTGTTGATTCAAAAGTTTAGTTTTTTGGTCTCAGATGCTGTCTTCAGGAGAATCTCTTGAGTATTTGCAGGAACAGAAATAAATCCCTGTGATTTGGATAATCAACAGGGGAAAGAAGCATTCTTTCTGAAACACGCTCAACTTTCTATGTGGCTCAAGGTGCAGATGCAGAGCAAGAAGGAAAACAAGTTTACAAAAACTCATCCAAGTGTTTCTGAAGTCTGACGTGGGACAGGGAAAAGCGAAGTTAAACTTATCTCTGCTTTTACACCCGTTAGAAACAGTGGTCACAACAGATTAATGAAATGAAACAAGAAGGTGACTAAAGGACTTGTTAGTCATGAAGCTTTTATTCTGGCAATTGGAATCTTGTCTCTCTTGAGGCCAGAATCCTACATGACCTCTTATGTTACATAACATTATGTCTAGCTAGCTATGTAGACGAGGTGATAAGAAGCCCCTTTACTTTACTGAATTCCAAAGAGGACCAGCAAGAGTGCCCAACGCACATCTGGACTGATGCGATGATCACCAGGACCAATGCACATCAGTCCTGTTGTGAATTGGGCATCAGGGCATATTGGGCACTTTGCTGGCTCTGCTAGGTAGTAATATAACAGCACCTCTTTACCGGATAAAGGATGTTATGATAGCTATGGAATTCTAATTCCCACACACATAAGTGGGATGTAAGTCCCTCGTAGGATTCTGAATGCGGAGTAATGCTGGTCCTGTTGGAAAAGTCCAGCATTCTTTCTCCTGCATCTTCTGCAAGCCAAGATCATTACAAGTGGGGCAAGTGGGGTTTAGCTAGCATAGTGTTTCTTTTTCCTTCTCAAGTCAAAACCTTCTGCCTTCTCACCTAAAGTCTCACTCTTGTTCTTTGTTTTATTTAAATGGATGCCTATGGTATCCAGGTGATCAGACCATGTGAACCAGGACAGATGCTGGAGTCATTGGCCTTACATAAAACACCCCAATTCCCAGACCTTTTCTGTTTGCTGGTTTTGTTTCTACTTCCTTCCCTCTGATCACACTTTGCCTCTCCACCAAGAAGATGGTGAGTTAAGAATGAAGCTACTATTTTACCTAATCTTTTTGTTAGCTAGTTAAGATCTAAGGCTTTTTCACACCTTACCTTTTACTGGTGCTGGGCTGCTCAGCTCGCGCATGAAGGCTTGGGAGGAATGCTCCTGCTTCCCTGCTGCTTGGGCTCCGCAGCTCCTTCTTCTCATGCGAGCACCCCACCTCTTCCTTTTGCAGTGCAGCCTGGGACCTTTCCCGGCCTGCACTGCCCAGGAAGCGTGACCGGCCCAGCTCCCGACGCACCGCATGGCAGGTAAGTGCTCGTGGGGCACCGGAGCGATGCGTGAGCGCACACCATTTTCAACTTTAAGCCAAAAATGAAAAGATCCGTGCCCGCTCTGTGTCCAGCCCTTGAGCGTCGCGTAAATGCAGACAGCTCCTCACATTTGCATGACGCTCAAGGGGCCCTCTTGCTTCCAAAACACCATGCGAAAAGGGCCCTAGTCTTTCCAATGCATATATAATTGCAAAATTCATTAGTAAACTTTTCTAATTTTGTAAGTGGAAAATGCCTGCCTTGTTTTGCTTTCTAAGTCGGTCTCAGTTCAGGGAAGCCACATCGGGATTGGAATATGCTTTTTCTGCCATTCCACTAAAAGAAGACTGATTCCTAAGAGTTTTAGCTTTCATAGAATTTTCCCCAAAGTGCTAACACCCTGGGGATCTCTAACTCCCAACAGATCCCTTGCACCCATCTATCCATCAATCCCCCTTCCTGATGTGTGTGTGTGTGTGTGTGTGCGTGTGTTTGATGCCAGTGCCTCCTTGCAAAAGTGGGGAATGAATTATCTCAAACAGGAGGCTAATGAGAGGGGGAGCAACTTAGTGAGATCTTTCCTACCAGTGTTTACGGGCACACTCAGGAAAAGAACCAGCCAGAGATTCAAAAGTAAGCTAAAAATGTGTTTTTATTGGGGGGAAATCACTCATGCATGCACAAAGATACATACAGTCAAACATTCACATAAGAGCTAACTGAAGGAGAAAGAGAGGGAAAAATATGCATAGAGAGGCTGTGGGGTTTTAGGGGATTTTAGGGGTTTTATAATTACCAGTCCAGAAGGGTAGTGAAGAAGTTGAAATGTGACTTCTGTCTAATTAAGGATTCAGAGCGACATAGTGGAGTCCAGCATTTCATTTGACTGCAACTGACTTCTCAAAACCAAGGGTTTATATACTCCATTTTCCTCCCTGAAGGGGTGTGAGTTGGTTGCTCTCCCAGCCTAGTGGACAATGGGAGTTGCAGCACAGACAATGGGGTCTGGAATGGACTGATTGGTTTCAATGTCTTGGTTAAGAGAGGGTTTCTGGGCCAGGCTGCGTTAGGAAATGGAAACAGCAGGGGTCCTGGGCTCTATGTTGACCTATTGCCAGCCAGTATCCCTTTCTTCCACATGGCCTTGCCAGCCATAAGTATAATTTATATTTTATGCCAATTAGTACTTTTTGCCAATTAGACCATATCAAAATGTGGGGGTGTATGGTCTGGTAACATGTGTGTGTGTGTGTGTGTGTGTGTGTGTGTGTGTGCGTGTGTACTGATACTTCCATTACCTTAAACATAAGCTGCTATTGTATGTCTCACTTTTATTATATCTCATATCTTTGATTCTCCGCTTTGACTGTTGTCATTCAGTTTTGTTATATTAAAATTACTATTTTTAAAAAATAAGGACATATGAATTTATCTCATTCAATGTGTAAATAGAGCCCCTTTGCACCAACACTGGCTGACATCTTGGAAGGAGGAACAATAAGAATTGATGGTCAACCATGAAATAATGAGATCAAACATAAAACAGGATAATATGGGCCACTTTATTTAAACTGTCCAATTTAAAGTTGTGTTGGCCTGGAAGGGAGCAAAAAAGGGGGAGCAACCTGAGTTGGATCCAGCTGAGGCAGATGTTACCATGTGACAATCTCCCCAGCCTTCCCATGGACAAAACACCTCAGCCTGGATGGTAATCCTAAATGCTTTGGTTGCTGCCCAGCCCAGCATAAATGGAAGGTCACCCAGGGAACTCCCACCCAAGCTGCCTCGTAAACCACAAGGTTAGTCTCATCCTCTGACTCTTTGGGTGCAGTGCCCTAAAGAGGAAGTTCCAGAGCCCTGTTCTACATCAAAAGGGTGCCAAGAGGTGATCACCAAATTATTCTTCTCCCCTGCTTCCTGCCATGGACAAGGTACAAGTATCTGCTTAGTCCCTTTCCCTTACCAGGCTAAACAAAATGGCCTTCACCTCTTGTTACATGTCTTCCAGAAACAACATGTTCCTTTCATGTTGTACTAATATACTCCATCAATCTTGTATTGGCCTGGACACTAGAAGATAATATTGGGATGTGATAAAAATGGCCCTACTGCTTACCCTCAGCATTGTGAATTTCCTTGTTTACTCTCCTGTGGGCTCAATCAATGTGTTTAGGGTTCCCAGCCCTACACCACACTTAGTGAAGCAACACAGTCAATAACAACAACAACAACAACAGTAATAATAATAAAAATTATTTATATCCCGCCTCTCCCGATGGATCGAGGTGGTACTACAACAGTATATCAAATACATTAAAAGCAATTAAAACATAACCCATCCTCCCTACCCACCAACCCATCTAAACCTCCCTAGAACACAGGAACCCCAGGCCAATGACTTCTGAGAATTTGAAAATCATGTGCCTACAGACCAAGGCCTTCCCCCTCCACAAGCCTAGGTCATTACCCCCAAGGTGAATGACCAAAACGTCAAGTGGAGGCCTATGGCACTCCTCAAACAACCATGGCAGCAGGCCACTCCACTGCAGCTCTTGTTTACCAAACTACTACACAGTGGCTAACGCACCTGGCCCCAGCTGAGATCAAACATGGAAAATTTGGGCCTGGTGTGCCATTGAAAATGTTATGCTATGGCCACTAATCAGGACCTGTTGTCTTGCCACATACAACCTAGAATTCAACAGAGAAACAGTGAAAACAAGAACAAAGTTAGTTGAGCAAATTAGCCTCAAAATTTGAGAGGACGCATGTACATCTTTGCAGAATAAAATTTCCAGTGCTGATACGCTGGCTGTCTTGTGGGCCAAAGGAGGTAGCCTCAATTCTTAGTGAATAGGTGCCAATCTCAAGACTGTGCTGGTCCAAGCATTGTAAGGCTTTCAAGGTAACTGTCCACAATTGATACCTGTAAGGCCCAAAAGCTAATGTGAGAAAACAATATGAAAACAGCAATATGCTAGTCTACCCCCCAAGAGCTTCACATAATTCATGAACAGGGCATAAGTGGGGTCAGAGCACAATCCCAAATGTACCTTCACCCTCACCCTTTTTTGATCAGCTTTGAAGAACTAAAACGGGAGGAGAAGACACATTGTGTTCCTCAAAGAGAAGAAGAACAAACTGCTCCAAGGGATGCCACTCCTCCCAAGCAGCAACATCACTCAGCCACAGTTGAGCACCAAAACGGCAACTTTGGGCCAGAAGCACCACCTGGTAAACTATACTATGGGCACATATCAGCACCCTCATATTGCAAATAACACCTGCGAACTAACCTCAAGGACAAAGAAAAACAATGTTAGAATGTAATAAAGAAACAGATAAAGATCTTCTCCCCTTTTATAATGAGACCTTGTAGTTCCTCATCACCTTCTCAAATTTAATAGAGCAGAAAACGATGTCTTATTTATTTATTTCACTGATGTATTGGATTTATTTGAGCTTAAATCATTCTTCTTTTTTTCAGATGCAGAGTCTTGCATCAAATCAGCATCCAAACAAAGACAGAGATCTGTGTATACCCAAAGTCATAATCTTCTTGTCTTATGAAGAAATTTTGGGGGGTGTTCTGACTTTTTTTTGCAATAGTCTTGCCTGTCATCACACTGTTTGTTTTAGGAATTTTAATAAAATGCTTAGACACTCCGATAGTCAAAGCCAACAACCAGAATCTCTCTTTCCTTTTGCTCGTCTCACTCCTCTTTTCTTTCTTCTCCTTCTTCCTATTCATTGGCCAGCCAAACAAAGCAACTCATCTTCTCTGACAAACTGCTTTCAGCATCATCTTCTCTATTGCTGTCTCTTGTATTTTGGCCAAAACTATTACTGTGGTTCTGGCCTTCCTGACCTCAAAGCCAGGAAACAGAGTGAGAAGATGTTTGGGGAAGATTTTCGCACACTCCATTGTGGTTTCTTGTCCATTTGTTGAATTTGTCTCCTGCCATGTTCTACACTGCCCTTGGTTACCTGAGCTTTCTGGCTGTCACTTGCTTTCTAGTGGCTTTCCTGGTCAGGAAGCTGCCTAGAGCCTTCAGTGAAGCCAAGCCGATCACCTTCAGCATGTTGGTCTTCTGCAGTGTTTGGGTCTCCTTTGTGCTGACCTACCTGAGCACGAAGGGGAAGTACTCTCTTTCTTTCCACATTTTTTTTCTTTCTTTTGCATATAATATTATGGCAGCTGATATCACATATAACAGTACTCTCCTGTATTCTTTTTGTATCTTAATATTGAATCCTTTATTGCTATTTAACAGATAGAATTCACTGGTCATTGGAAAGTTTATTCCTAATATCTGTGCTACTGAGGTATGTATTTATTTCTTAAACGTCTTCCCTTTTATACATTTCCACCACATGTTGAAATACGTTCCTTTTGCTTCACCACATTTCCAACACTCATTTTTTACATTTGAATAAATGTTTGCCAGCTTATCAGCCCCCTCAAGAACATTTTATACTAGCTTTCTTTAAAGGCAGAGGAACATTTTTTTCTCTCAATCTTCCAATTGGATTGAGTGTCTGATATTTTGTGCCCATCTGTTCACATCCTGTTTGATGGTATCTTGTTCCGTTTTTATTTTTAACATTAATTTACAAAGATTTGCTAGTTTAGTCATAGGAGATTCAAGTCTTGAGTCTGATCCTCTCAAGCAGCAGCCAACAAGCTAGCTCCATCTTCTACGGGACAGCCTTTCAGGTGTTTAAGGAAGGCTATTGTTTCACATCCCAGGCTTTTCTTCTGCAGGCTAAACATACCCACCTCCCTCAACCATTTTATTTTTATTAATTGATTCCCCACCCGTTAGTGTCATATGCAAAATGCAGCACAGAAAAAGAGATGAAAAAACAAGGCAGGCCATACAAACCACACAAACTCAAAGGATACTGTAAAGACTATTACACAATAAGCATTTTGCTTCCCTGTTACATATAACATATTTTTTGACTGCCTTCTCTTTCAATTAGACTATTTATGCCTGCACTGCAGCTGCACATTGTAGTAACATTCCTAAAAGCACAGTTAAGAAAACATCCAGAGTTCTCACCAGATAGTTACCTGGTAACAGCTCAGAGGCTAGAGAAGCAAGGTCATCGGTAACTGGCTTTGTGGGAATGAGGGGAGCATCATAACTTACTGTCTCTGGAAATTTCCTCAGTTTGAATAACTGAAGTCTTTATACTCTGTTCATGCTCTAGAATAAAGCTTGCTTTGCATGGTTATTTCTGTGTGTTTGAATCAGTTCCTGACAGAGTGATTCAAACTTCATCAAACTCCATCAAACTACCAAAATGCACCAAATAAGTGAGGAGGAGGAAGAGATGCTCTGCCCCACGAATGAAGAACAACATGACAGAGAAGAAACCGGGTGTGGACAGGCTGTGAATGTTAAGCCTCCCTTCCTGAAAATACCCCGACTGGAGGGCAGACCTGGGTCTGGGGAGAGGGACCTGCCAGCAGCCGTTGCCACTGCTGCCAAACCACTAGATGGGACTCATCAGTACATGACTTGGACCTGCTGGAAGAACTCTGTGCCAAAGAAGAAGAAGTGGACAGACAAAAAGATGAATTTTTTCAACTGAAAGCTCTGCTTCATGACTGGAAATTGATGGCACCACAAATGGGAAGAACACCAACCAGAGATCAAGCTGCCACAGCTTCTGGAGTGCCGGTGCCTTCTGGCTTGCCACCTGCCCCCCCCCACTGGGGGCCAGGCCTTTTAGAAAGCTGAAAATATCTTTTGATGCGAATGGAGAAAAGCTGTCTTACTTCCTTAACCTGGCCTCAGATTACATGATTGATTATGGGAACAGCTTTCCAGACAACACTGCCAGGATTAGATACATCAGCCAGCGCCTTAAGGGGGAAGCATCAGATTGGATAGCGAACCTCTATGATACCCGTGCCCCAGAGATGGCTGACCCACAACTTTTCATGAATCAACTCAGAGAAAGATTTCAAGATCCTTTCTTCCAAGAGAAAGCCACATACCAACTGAAAAAACTGCATCAGGGAAAAACCAACATTGGGGAGTACTCCAGGGAGTTCAGAAAACTGGCAGCTAAAGTGCCTGAGTGGAAAGATGACATCCTCAAGGAATTTTATAAAGATGGATTGAACCCAGCTATTCTAGACCTCTGCTTGACCCAAGGAGATCCCAACAGTTTGCTGGGATGGATAAAGCTGGCTGGAGAAGTGGAAAGTATTGTGGAATCTGTGCAGCTCACATGCCAAAGGCAAGCTCAGGAGATTGGAGCTCAAAAACTGGAGCAATGTAAATCTACATTCCTGAGCAGTGAAGAGCCAAAGAAACACCTACGAGAGGGAAGTTGCTTCATATGTGGGAAAAAAGGCCACATTGCCAGCGATTGCATTGGGACAAAAGCCCCAGCTGAGATCAAGGAAACACCACCCAGTGCTAAGTCTACTTCTTGCAAAGCAGACACCCCAAAACCATCTAATAAATGCAATCCAAAGGGCACGGCTGGTGGAAACTGTGAGGAGATCGATAGCTCCATGTCATCTTCGGACTCCAACAGCGGTAGCAATGAGTGGGAGACCACTGGATCGGCTGATGTAAGTAGAAACAAAAATAAACATGTGTTTACAACAGTTTCCCTGACAGGGAACGATGGCAAGATAGAAATCTGCAGGGCACTAATTGACTCTGGTGGTTCTAAGAGCCTTTTGCACCCTGAATTGGCTAAAAAAACTTGATGCGCAATTTGAACCCCTAAGGAAAGCCATCAAGCTAACACAAATGGATGGAAATCCCATGTCAGGAGGGCCAGTAAAACAAAGGACTCTACCCATCCCAATTCGTGCAGGAAAATATGGGGGGAAATTACATTTTTTGGTGCCTGCATCTGTAAATTTTCAACTTGTGCTTGGGATTGACTGGCTTCGGAAACATAACCCTAATATAGGGCTTTTTCGCACTTTGGGAAGAAAACGGGGCAGTCTGTTACTCACTGGACTGACGCGCTCCCTCCGAGGATCCATGCTGATCCAGAGCAGTGCATGCCCACACTATACACACTGCTCCAGGGACGAAAATGAAGGTTTCCGGTTGGTGGAGCCTCTCCACCAACTGGAGAAGCTTGCCAGCTGGAAGCCCGCCCCGGAAGATCTGCAGCCTTGCGCTGGTGCGAGCCTGCAGATCTACACAGGAGTGAAGTGATGGACTGGGGTGCACCGGGCTATTGAAAGACCTGTTTTAAGTGGTCTCTCAATAGCACGGCGAACCATCAGTTCTGGTTGTTCCGGAGTGGGCTGAAGTCCGAAACTACAGAAAGTAGCCCGGACCCAGTTCTCCCCCAAGTGCAAACATCCTCGCTGAAGGACGCACTGCCCTGTTTTTTTTAAAAAAAGGCGGAAAAGGCCATAGATTTGACAAATGGGTTGTTAAACTCAGCCTCTGAGCCAGACCTGGCACCCAAAGAAAACACCCCCCTCCCGGCACTTTCATTAACTCCTGAGGAGCTCCTTAAGTTTCCTTCGTATTACCGTGACTTGCAAAGGGCATTTGAACAGCATGAAGTGGACAAACTACCCCCTCACAGGGATGTTGATTGCAAGCTCAAATTGGTAGATGGAGCTAAATTTCCAAAACCTAAAATATACCCAATGAACAGACAAGAGCTTGCAGATTTTAAAATCATTCCTGAACAAACATTTGCAACGTGGATTTATTAAGCCATCGACAGCCCCCATTGCCAGTCCAGTATTCTTCCATGAAAGGAAAGACTCAAACTCAGAACTTAGACTGATTGTGAATTACAATCTCATTAATCAAGCAATCCTGCCAAATATTTGCCCAATACCACTCATCAAATCTGTGCTTGACCAATTGATAAAGGGTAAATATTTTACAAAACTTGACCTCAAAGAGGCTTTTCACAGAATTTGCATGGATCGAGATAGTGAGTGGCTGACTACCTTTTCTACCCCCTTGGGAAATTACCAGTGGCCTGTATTGCCTTTTGGATTACAATCTGACCCTGCTGTGTTTCAAATGTTCCTGAATTCTATCCTTCAAGATTTGTTATATGAAGGAGTGGTGGTTTAATTGGACGATATTCTTATATATGCTGAAATACTAGAGGCACATATAAATTTTGGTAAGAACAGTGCTTCAGTGACTTATTGATAATGGACTTGTGGTCAACCTCTCTAAATGCCAGTTTGACATGCAGACTTTTGACTACCTGGGCTATTGAGTGCATCACAACACCCTGAACATGGATCCTGACAAACTTGAAGCTATTGTTAATTGGTCTGTGCCTAAAACTAAAAAACAGCTGCAACAATTCCTTGGGTTTGCAAACTTCTATCGTAACTTTATAGAAGACTTTGCAACCATCACCTTGCCCCTTACTAACTTACTTAAGAAACCAAAGGGTTCAAAGATTCCACAGAACAATAAAATTAATTGGACCCCTAATTGCAAGACTGCCTTTGAGTCCCTCAAAAATAAATTCACTTCGGAGCCTCAATTATTGTTCCCTGACACTTCTAAGGAATTTATAATGGAGACTGATGCTTCAAACTTTGGTATGGGTGCTATGCTGTTTCAAAAGGACACTGATGATAACCTGAAAATTTGTGCTTTCATTTCTAAGAATTTTTCTCCCGCTCAAGCCCATTGGCCCATTTGGGAGAAAGAGGCTAAAGCTATACATTTTGCTCTTTCTTCCTGGTGACACTTGCTTGAAGGCGCCCAGGTGCCATTTCAAATTTGGACTGATCATTGCAACCTTGAATCCTTAAGGACTGCTGAAAAACTGACAACTAAATAAGCCCGACGGGCCAAGTTCTTTCAACGTTTCAGGTTTAAAATTGTTTTCAAACCTGGCAAAAGCAACACTCTTGCAGATCCACTTTCAAGCCCTCCCTGCCATGAAACTCACCCACCCGCAACCCCTCCTCACAAGCCTTTATTTTCTCCTGAAGCATTCGGCTTGCAAGTTTCCACTCATGCTCTCCATAAAGCACGCCTCTCTGCTTCTTGATTGCCTGATTCTGCCTTGCAGCACCTGCTTAAGACTTCTTACACTAAAGACACTTGGCTTGCCTCAGACAGAGACCCTTTTCGCACTGAGGCTTCTAGTGCAAGCGGGGGAGGCCGGCAAGCACAAGAAGGCTCCTCCGGGAGGCTGCCGCTTCCCCCCTCCTTCCTTCCGCAGGCGAAGGAACGAGCGGGGAAGTGGCACCGAAGGAGGCTTGCCGCGCAAGCCGCCCTCCCCCCGTGCGAAGCGGGAGACGTCGCGCCGGATTCCCCCCCCGTGTGCGCGAAGCGGGAGACGTCGCGCCAGATTCCCCCCGCACGCGAAGCGGGCGTCGTCGCTCCGGATCCCCCCTGCACGCGCGAAGCGGGCGTCGTCGCGTCCCCCCTGTGCGCACGTGTGCGCGCGCGCGAAGCGGGCGTCGCGTCCGTCGCGCTAGCTCCCCACCCCGCTCCTTCCTTCTGCAGGGGCGGAGGGAAGGAAGCGCGACCCGGCCGGCTCCCGGAGGCTCCTCACGAAAGGTAAGTGCGGGTGGGTGCCGGGAGCTTGCGCGAGCGCGGGGTGATTTTCGCTTGGATGCGAAAATCAAAAAACCCGCGCTCGCGCCGCTTCAGCCCCGTGAGCCCGGCGGAAGTGGGAGTGCGTCGTGCGGAGCGACGCTCCCACTCCCGAGAGGCTCATGGGGCTGTCGCGCGAGCAAAGGCCCGTGAGAAAAGGGCCAGAGACTCTGTCACCTGGGTGGATGGCCTCTCTTTCTGTGGTGCAAAGATTTATGTACCCTCTTCTTGTCGGGCCAAAATCCTCTACAGGCACCACAATTCCAAGCCTGCAGGCCACTTTGGATTTCTTAAAACTCTACACTCTATATGTAAACTCTTTTGCTGGCCCGGACTTACAAAACAGGTTCAAGATTACATTAACAACTGTGCAATTTGTAACACCTGTAAATCTACCATCTCTAAACCACATGGTCTGCTTCAATTGCTTCCCGTACCTTCAAAGCCTTGGGACATAATTTCTTTGGATTTCATTGTGGGCCTCCCTTCCTCCTGTGGTTTTCATGCTATTTGGGTGGTCGCTGATCACTTTTCTAAGCAGTCTCACTTTGTACCCATAAAAAAGTTCCCTACTGCTGAAAAATTGGCAGACCTTTTCATTTCTCATATTTGGAGGCTTTGTGGCTTATCTTCCACGATTATCTCTGACAGGGACCCTGTCTTCACCTCCAAGTTCTGGACTGCTTTACTCAAGGCCCTAGACATATCCCAAAAACTTAGCACCACCTATCATCCACAAACAGATGGGCAAACTGAACGGACCAACCAAACCCTTGAACAATATTTACGCTATTTTGTCAACTCTAACCAAAATAATTGGGCCTCCCTTTTACTTTATGCAGAATTTGTTTTCAATTCAGCTTTGCATTCTTCCACTGGCAAAACTCCTTTTGAAGTCATCTCATAGAATCATAGAATCATAGAACCATAGAGTTGGAAGAGACCCCAGGGGCCATTGAGTCCAACCCCCCGCTTTGCAGGAACACCCATCAAAGCATTCCCAACAGATGGCCATCCAGCCTCTGCTTAAAAACCTCCAAAGAAGGAGACTCTACCACACTCCCAGACAGCATATTCCACTGCCCGACAGCTCTGACCATCAGGAAATTCTTCCTGAGGTTCAAGTGGAATCTCCTTTCCTGCAGCTTGAATCCATTGCTCTTTGTCCTAGTCTCTGGAGAGGCAGAGAACAAGCTCGCTTCCTCCTCAAAATGACATCCCTTCAAATATTTAAATATGGTTATCATGTCCCCTCTTAACCTTCTCTTCTGCAGACTAAACATACCCAGCTCCCTAAGCTGTTCTTCATAGGACATGGTTTTCAGACCCTTCATCATTTTGGTCTCCCTCCTCTGGATACGCCCCAGCTTGTTGATATCCTTCTTGAATTGAGGCACCCAGAACTGGACAGAGTATTCTGAATGAGACCTAACCAATGCAGAATAGAGTGGTACCATTACTTCCTTCAGTCTAGACACCATACTCCTATTGATGCAACCAAGAATCGCGTTGACTTTCTTGGCTGCTGCATCACACTGCTGACTCGTGTTCAGCTTGTGATCTACCAAGACTCCTAGATCCCTATCACACGTGCTTCTGTCTCTGGCACCAACCCCAAACCTTTTCCTGCTCTTCCCGACTCCACATCCCCTTCCCTCACCTCTTGGGTTAGAAATATTTCCTCCGCCTGGGACTCTGTTTCTAAGTCCCTTAAAACTGCTAAAACATCACACAGGCATTTTGCTGAAAAGAAATGACTTCCAAACCCTTTGTATAACCCCGGTGATCTGGTTTACCTTTTTTCCAAAAACATTTCCCCATCTGGCCCCTCTAAAAAACTGTCCCCTAAATACCTTGAACCATTCCCTGTCAAGCGGGCCATCAATAAATTGACTTTTGAACTTTTATTGCCTCCTTCACTGAAAAATATCCACCCTGTTTTCCATTCCAGCTTAGTTGAACGAGCTCCTTCGAGTTCCTCGTCACTGACTGAGGCTCCAGTGTCCGCCATGGCCCCTGTTCCTTGATCCTGATTTTCTAATTGCCATATTACTCTGTTGTTTTTGCATTGCCCCACCTGTTCCTTTTTTCTTCCTATTCCCCCCTCCCTTCCCCTTGTTCCTTCCTTTTATTGTTTTTCTTTTTTGGAACAGGCAGGATGTTGGCGTTCCCTCCATAATTAGTTTAGGAAACTATTATGGATGGGCTATGTAGTAGTTAAGATGCTTGTAACATGTAGTCTAAGCAGTTAGACAGCTTTGCCTGTAGCTGTACATTGTAGTAACATTCCTAAAAGCACAGTTAAGAAAACATCCAGAGTTCTCACAGATAGTTACCTCGTAACAGCTCAGAGGCTAGAGAAGCAAGGTCATTGGTAATTGCCTTTGTGGGAATGAAGGGAGCGTTATAAATTACTGTCTCTGGAAATTTCCCCAGTTTGAATCACTGAAGTCATTATATTCTGTTCACGTTCAAGAATAAAGCTTGCTTTGCATGGTTATTTCTGTGTGTTTGAATCAGTTCCTGACAATTTATATTTAAATATTTTTCCACTTCCTTAACTTATGTAAACAATAAATGTTGCAACCTACTAGCTACATTACTGCATTATATTATTCATAGTATAACCCCCTCAAGAGTATTAATTCCTTTATTATTTTTTCATACAAACCAAAAAGTGTTTCCAGTCATTCTGAAATTGTTTCAAGGATTTTTCATTCATTAATGTGGAAAGTTTGTCCATTTCTTCTATTTCTTCTATTTTTAATACTTTCTTTAGTTCTCAGGGTGAGATGCTCCTTTGTGTTCAGGTCTGGCCTCAGCAAAATAATGTAGCACTTGGGGATAAAGATGCAGCCCAGCAGCCCAGCACTGGAGGCCAAGATGGAAAAGACCTGCACAGCTACCATATGCTTCCCCTTTGTGCTCAGGTAGGTGGACACAAAGGAGATCCAGACACTGCAGAAGATCAGCATGCTGAAGGTGATCAGCTTGGCTTCATTGAAGGTTCCAGGCAGCTTCCTGGCCAGGAAAGTCACGATGAAGCAGGTGACAGCCAGGAAGCCCATGTAGCCAAGGGCAGTGCAGAACATGGCAAGAGACCCTTCATTGCATTTCAGCAGGATCTCTCCAGTTTGGGAGTGCATGTCAGACTCAGGGAATGGGGGAGAAATACACAGCCATGTACAGCAGATGACAAATTCAACAGAAGAACAAGAAATGACAACACAGTTTGCCAAACTCTTTCCCAGACATCTTCTCACTCTGTTCCCTTGCTTCGAGGCCAGGAAGGCCAGTACCACAGTAATAGTTTTGGCCAACACGGAAGAGACAGCAATGGAGAAGATGATGCTGAAAGCACTTTGTCGGAGAAGGCAAGTGGCTTTATTGGGTTGGTCAATGAATAGGAAGCAGGATAAGAAAGAAAACAGAAGTGAAATCAGCAAAATGAGGGAGAGCCCCAGATTGTTGGCTTTGACGAGTGGAGTGTCTAGGTATTTTATGAAGATAAGTAAAACAACAGCCGTGTTGAGGGACAAGACCAATGTAAAGGAATCCAGAACAATCCCCAAAGGTTCTTTGTGAGAGAGGAAGGTTAGAAGCTTGGGGATACATTGATCTTGGTCTTTGTTTGCATACTGATCTTCTGGACATTTGGTGCAAAGTTCTGCATCTAAAGAAAAAGAGCAAATTAAGATAAAAGACATCCATGCAAACAGTCAAACAAACAAACAAACAAACAACAAACATCATTATCAGTTCTAGACAGTGATGAGGAACTGCAGGGTTTCATTTCCTCAGGGTTCTCCTACCTTCCTGAGTGGAGATGGTTCCTTCTGGACATGGGTCACAAGCATAGCAGCAAGGTGGCTTTCCTTCCTGAATCTTCTTGGCATAACCAGGAGGACACCTCTTGGTGCACCTGGAATGAGGCACAGTCTAGCAAGAAAAAAAGAAGTTCCAGCCATTAGGCATTAGGATTAAATTTTGTCTATGGAAATGACAATTACAGTTTGGGAAACAACCAAAGCTATCTCAAATTCAAAAGTCATTTTTATGCAAATGATATATCATGGGAATTCCTTTCATGGATTTTTGGGGTTTATGAATTCAAACAATTCTCTCTTGCTTTGATCAATATAAAAAGACTCAAGGCAACATCTAGAATAAAAACTACACGGTTAAAAAAAGAAAGAAATTGAAAGTCCAACTTGAAGGAAGAGTTCTCCAGGACACATAAAACAGATGGGAAAGACCTCTTCCCCAAACTTCCCTTGTGTCCACTCTATGCCCACAAAAGGCAAGATGCGAAAGGTAAGCTGTCTCCCAGCCTCTAACTATTTAGTCAACGGTGTGCACCCTTGCACCTGCTTAATCAGCATTAATCCCCACAGAGTTGAGGTTGTTAAGCACAAAATCACTTGCCCAGTCTCCTGTGCATTAATTTGCGGAAAAATGCTTGAATTAAGCCTTAATGTGCATTAGAATGAGACAGTGGTCAGAGGCAGTATTGAACCCAGCTGGTGTCACTGCCATTGCTGTTAATTGCTGACAGCTGAGTATTGACCTATGGTGATCTTCTCAACTGACAGGACGGAAGTCACTACTCCCCTCCTCTGTATTTCCTTTACCTCATTAAACTGCAAGGGCCACACAATGGTATCCGGGTGAATGGTGAGTTTTGCATCAGAACCTGGACCTGCCTCTATACTCCCAATGATCACTTTGGCAGTTGTCTTATTTGGAAGCAGGACCCAGTTCACAATATCAAAGCCAGATCCTATCAGATCCTCATCCTCAGGTGAGTCTTGCTGATTCATGGAAGTATTAGAAAGTTGGGCATCTCTTAAGAAAGTATGAAGCTAGGATGATAGAGAAAGGAGATCAACCATTTGGTAAAAGACAGGGACTGTGCTACTGGTCCTTAACCACATAGCCATGGTTCATTCTCCTCACCGGGCATTTCTCTGAACCATGCAGAGACACATGTTGTGGCAGAACATCAAGGGGTCTCTTCAGGCGCCTGTCCTCAAGGCACTCTGCTGTCAAGAGAGTGGTGCAGTGATCATATTCAGAGCTCTAATCTTCAGCACCACAGAAATAGTTAATTTGGGGCATGCTAGGTTGTGAAGGTAGGTTGATGATGCATTGTCTGTTGTAACTACAAAGGCTCAACCTCATATTCATAATTACACCAATGATGCAGGAATTTTACCAGTAAGGATAGAAAGTATAAAATTATAAAAAATATATAAAAATATTATTTTTTTTACCCAAAAAACAATTTTTGAATGCAAAGAAACATGTTTTTATGCAAAATCCACAAATTTTGCACAAAATTGTGTTTTCCAAAAAAGTTATTTTAGTGCAAATAGCATATTTTTCTGCAAAATCCAGATATTTTGCAAAAATTGTGATTTTTTTTTAAAAAAGTGATTTTTGTGCAAAAACATATTTCTGTGCAAAGCCCATAAACGTTGTAGAAAGAATTGTGCAGGGGTTTTTTTTTTCACAAAAAGCCAACATAATTAAAGGTGCCTAATATACACTGACATAAAGACTGGACAATTTTGATGAGTAAGGAAGACTCTTGGCAGCTGGTTTTCCTGAACTTTGGTTCTATCCCACGCACAGGAGTGCAGACCAGCCTTCCCTCCATCTCAACAGTGGTAGATAATGGAATAAATGAATCCTTTACCACAAATAAAGACAACTAGAAAATACTCCATGAAAGAAACAGTCTGATGTGGAAATGCTCTTGCTCCAAAGGAAAAGCCTACTGAATTGGATGAAGGAGAGCTGGAAGGAGTACAGGTGGAGAGATCAGGTTCACCTATCAAAACTGGATCTCTCCAGAGGGAAAGACAAGCACTGGATGGAGGAATCTATTGATAGCACCCACACCAGGCAAAAAGATTGAAATGTTATCTGCTATGAAACTCCCAAACAGGGCTTCTTTCAGAAACAGGGAGCTTATTGTTAATTTGCTACTCTCTCTGAGTCTGGATCTGTGGCAATGATCCTAGAATTGCAGGGCTGCTATCCAAAGAAATACCTGCCATGGCTGCAGCATTGGATGCTCCAACCTGCCTCCTCCATCCATCTTCCCCTTGAACCTGGATCTGGATGAACGTGCAGCATTTAAGGCACGTGCCACAGCCCAAATGCCCTTGTAAGTACTGTAGCTGTCTTCGAACAGCGTTCTCTCAATCTCTTCCTGAGGCAACGGATCCAGTACAGTTTTTTCTCTGCACCTTACCCATCCTTTCACAGAGGGCTCAGGCTTGATACAGAAACACTGAAAGGCTTCAGTCCAAAACTGGTATGTAACAAGGGTAAATTGGTCATAGTAATTATATTTGCTCTTTTGAACATTCTTCAGTTCCAAGGACAAGGAACCATGGAAAAGCTGAAATACCTGCAATGGAAAAAATAAGGGCAAGTTGATGTCCTCAAGAGCTGTTGTAATCCAGACTTTGGTCCCAAACTCATGTTTTATATTGAGTGGACTGAAATCATAGCGAGAGTCCTCATAGGAAACAAACACATTCACCTGCCTCCATCTCTCCAGGAGATCTTTCTGGAATGACTCATCTGAAGCCAATTGTCCCGATATTCTTTTTGAGAAGGCAATACAAATCCCATTGTTCATCATGAGAGGGATCAGGGCATTCACAAACCGTTCTCCATTGTCATTGTCTGGAGCCAAGAGACCAATCCATGTCCATCCAAAATACAAGAGCAATTGAATGATCCCTAGATTCTGGGTTTCTTCTGTAGGCACCATGCGGTAGACAAAAGGGAACTGAGTTTTATCATTGAAATCTTGGGAAGCAAAGCCAAAACTGATCTACCAAGAAAAGGGAGATTTTTCATTATGATTTACAAGATAGCAATTGGAGATTGCTTAGCCAGAAACATCTTGCATAATATTTGCATCTTTCAACAAATTGATGCAAGGCAGTGCGAAATAACGATACTACTGTGTTCATAGAAGTAGGAACAAATGTGTCTAGAAATTATATTGATAAATATCCAAGATCAAGGCAACCTCCTTACATTGCTAACTGCATAGAAGCCAGAAGCAGTAGCAAATGCTTTGGCTTACTTGAAACACAGACAGAAATGTACAATCTAGTTTCTGTTAATAGCCATTAAATAAGCTTGCACTTAATGAGAATCCTGTGGCCATTTCTGCTCATTACCTGATCCTATTGTCCCCCCATCGCAATCCCAGCAGCACCTTTGCTGGGAAGGGAGCATGACAGGAATGCTCCTTTCCACACCCGACAGGCTCTCTGCAGAAGAGAGCGTGAGTGACAGGAGGGCTTTATCCCACGCTACACTGGGGAAGGCAGTGCATCCACCGCACCTCCTGCTTTTCTGCATGGCTGGGAAGGACAGGAGAATTGCGTGATTGTGGGTGATTAGGGGACTTATTCCGTTAAGCAAATATCGCATGATCGTGACGGATGAGGGTGGGATGGCAGCAGGACCGTGACGATGTTGTGTGAAACCAGGACCTCCTTTGAGGCCTCTAACTAAACTGCAAACCCCAGGATTCCATAGGATGTTGAAAGTGGAATCATCGCTCTAAAACAGTCTAGTGAGGAAGTGGCCGATGTCATCTGTATGTGTATGTATGTGTATATATATCTCCAATATATATATTGATCCAGGACAACCAAATGAAATAGATGGCTATAATGGAAATACACTTTTGTGTACACCCAGAAACAGTTAGCTAGTCATATTAGCCTTTCAACTCATTTAATATAATATTCATAGATGAAGAACTTTTCTGTGGGTTTTAGAAACCATGCTTATGAAAAGAAAATTTATTTTTGATGGTGCATTCATTTTATTGGGTTGACTTTATCTAATATTCCTAATGCTCATTATTTATACTTTCCAGCTTTTTGATGCTCTATGCCTCCGTTCCTGGAAAAACTGTGAAATGAAACACTCCCCTCCTCTAGCTGCTCTTCTCCAGCTGTTCTCCTCTCCCATACCCATTTCTACCTGAGGGATTTTATAGATGCTTGAGAGCTGAGAAATATGGATGGCAATGTCAGATGTGTAATGTTCAAGAACAGCCACCAGTTTATTCTGCTTTCCACAGGTGTAGTTTGGAAGACTGTTGGCCCCACCAGAAAGCAAGCCTAGCATGGCATCGGAAGTGAGTTTTTCATCCCAATTGTTTTCATAGATGGTATAGCCCAAGGTGAGGTTGGGCAAGAGCCTGGGATTCCGGTTGGCCTCCTGAATGGCAAACAGGAAAGATAAGATCTGCCAGTACCTTGAAGTAGTGACACTATAAAAAGACATCCAGTTTGAAAAGGGTAGCGCTACAGTCCACTTATTTATCAAAGACATCGGCCTAAATCTCATGGTTAGTTTCCAACCAGAGTTGACCTATTCAATGACTTGGTGTCACCTAGGTGTTGATTCACCTCAGTTTTTGATTGAACAGGTCCACTCTTACCCCAAAACGTCGGTGACTCTAGGGTCTCCTGTGACACTAGTACCTCCACATGGCAATGGGGAATTAATTAGCTCCAATTAGGAGGCCTGTGGGGAGAGGTAACCTAATGAGGTCTTTGATATCAATGTTTATGGGATCCAACGGGAAAGAACCAGCCAGAGATTCAAAAGTCAACTAACAATGTGTTTTATTGAGGAGAATCCATTCACACATGTACACGGGACACAGTCACACACTCACATAAGAGGTAACCTTAAGATAAAGGGAGAACAAATTGTGGCCAGTGAGGCTAAGGGTTTTGGGGTTATAATTACCAATCCAGAAGAATGGTGAAGAAGCTGTAGAGTGGCTTAGACTTGTTCAGGGCAGACCAAATTTGAAGCAACATAGCATTGTCCAGCATTTCAGATACTTCCTGGACTGCTGCAGATCAATTATTAATATGCTCCATTACCATCCATGAAGGGTTGGGAGTTATTTGCTTTCTGGCAGATTAACCAAAAGTGGCCTGGGATGGATGGATTGTTTTAATGTCTTGTTTGGGTACTTTCACAGGGCAAGGTTTGGGTAGGAAATGCACACAGCAGGGGTGCTTGCCAGCTGCTTCTGGGCTTCTTGATCGTTCTTGTTGAGAGAATTAGCTTAGAGCCATTACGTCAGGTTTTCTCAGCTAATCTTATGTGTTTGGCCATGCTGTTTGGCCATGCTGAGGTTATTTTTGACCTGCTTTCCAACCAGTGTTCCTTCTTCACTTTGTCTCTCAGGCATAAGGGTTTGTAGTTTATATTTTATGTCAGTTAAACATATCTGTCAATTAATTTATTTTGCTGATCAGAGGGTATCAAATCATGGGGGTATACAACTGCTAACACCACACAGGTTGGGACTACTGAACTCCATTTCAACCATTACATTCTTTTCATATGTAGACATCTAAAGACTTATTATGGCATTTCTTTCTTAGGCCAACCTAAAGGACCCCCAAATAGATACAAATTAGAAAGCAGAAGAAGGCAAAGTCTGGCAATCAGGAGGTGGCCATGACAGCAAGTCCAGAAGGGATCAACAGGGGAGACGAGAAGTTGGCTGTCACTGAAATGCAGATCTCTCATATCTCAGGGGATAGTTGATTGTTTTACTTTTCCAGGTGGAGCACTTCCTCAGAAAGCAGGGTCCACAGAGGGTTGGGGATGGGGGGAGATTTTTGGTCCTTCATTTCCAACAATGGCCAAGGTCCATCATCCAACATGTAGGCTTGATGTCATGGCTATTCTCCATCTCCTGATCTGGCTGCCTGAAGTCTGCCTTAAAATCCAGTCTGTTGCATCAAGGGATGGAGATGTGTGGCACTGGCAAGTGGGAGACTGGAAGACGATTCACTTGTCTTCTCCTGCCAGTGTGCCATAGTGCAAAGAGAAGGAGAAGAATCCCTTCAGGGTCCTTTTGCAAGCTCTTGACCTATGGCAGCTCACTAGCAACAGGGAGTTGGACACATCATCCTTTAGTGTTCCACACACAAGCACCACAGAACTCAGTTCCTTGGTGAAGCTGCCTGGATTTTAAGGAGGGTTTCAGGACCATTGAAGTTTGTGGAAGTGGGGCCACAGTTCTAAACATGATCAGGAAACAGTTCCAAAGTCTAACTGACAGCAAGATGCCAGCTAATTTTTTTTTAGAAGGTGTAGGTTGGAATATTATTGGTCAGTATCAATTGGAGTAGACCCACGAGTTAACACTTAAGTAAATCCCATTGTTTCATTGGCTCTCTAACCTGGTTTTTTCATCATTTGTCTTCAAGTTGTTTCCAAATTATGGTGACTCTAAGGCAAACCTATCATGGAATTTTTTTAGTGAGATTTGTTCAGAGGAGGTTTGCCATTAACTTTCTCTGAGACTGAGAGAGTGTGAGCAGCTACACCAGTTTAGCATTACTTCTGCAGCCCAGGTTAGAATTCCAACCTTTCACCCATCCTCTAGAAACTGGAAATGCTGAATTAATAGTATATTCAACAGGGTAAGGATTCCAATAGTTTTCTCCCAATGCCTCTAGCTGTGCCTGGTTGCCCATGTGAGATCACACAAAATTACATTTTCCCTGAAAATTTCAAAAGCTCCACCCCACAATTCTTCAATATGCAGAAAGAGTAAAGGACAAAGGGCAAAGAAGAAGACTGATCAAGGTGTCCCCCAAATTAAGGATAAAACTGAGAGACAGGTGACACTCGGGGAAGAGATTTGGGTCAAGGAACATTATTTCTACTTACTGACGAAAACTTGTGAAGGGAGGTTTGGTAAAGACGTAGGGTTCCTGAATGGAAAAGTGTCTTGGAGAGATGACTCCACCGATGAGGACATTTTCTGGCCTGTAATATTTCCGGGGCTGATCTTGGAGCTCCAGCAGCTCCAGAGGGCACTCGGCTTCCTGCAGCTCAGAAGCAGAAAGTGGCAGCAGCCATAGGATCATGAGAAGGAACAGTGGGATCATGGTGTGCCTCTCTCTGTGAGCTACACCTTCCTGGTTCCTGATCCTTTCAGTTTCACAGGCAGAAGGAAACCTTAAGAAGATCCTCTCGTAAAACAGGTAGTGTATTACCTATGCAAACGCATATCATGTCCAACGAAGGCTTCAGAGATTGGGGGGGGGGCTCTGCTTCACACACACATGGTCAGCCCGAATTGCCCCAAATCCCAAACTCTCTGCAGCACAGGAGATGTTTTATACCCAAAATATTTCAGGACTTTTCAAAGAAATTACCACCTGTTGCTCCTGATGCTGGTGTTTTGGTGTTGATCTTCAAAAACCCCTTGAGTTTTAGCAAGGATAAGATTAAATCACTATGATTTTGATGATTAGGAAGGGCACTGGTGTACCATCCTCAACTCTCTGTGTGGCTCAAGGCTCAGGTGCCAAGAAAAAGAAAGTTTCCAAGAATTCACCTAAGTGCTTCCAAAGTCTGAGATGGATCAATGAGGGTGAAAAAGAGCTTAACCAGGCTATTACTGACCAAGTTCCTTCCTAAGAGCCAGAGGCTAGTTTTTCAGAATCTATAAAATATGTGCACAACATGACAGGTACACAAATCGGTGACTCGTGTGGGTCTGTGACCGCAGGGGTGGGAACTATGTTGGTCCCTCACTCTTCAATTCTTCTCCCTTCCAGATATTTGGGCACTCCTGGTTTGGTTTCATCTCATAGAATCATAGAAACATGCATTTTGCGTGGACCGCTGGAGTCATCTGGTTCAATGTCCTGCCATGCAGTAATACTCTCCTAAAGCACTTCCAGGACATAGTCATCCAACTCTCTTGGAAGTCCTCCAAAGAAGAAGTGTCCACCACTTCTGAGAATGCCTGTCCCATTCTCAAACAGCTCTTACACTCAAGAAGCTCTTCTTAATATTTAGGTAGAATCCCAGGAGATCATATCCTAGTTTCTGGAACAGCCACAGGCAAGCTTGCTCCATGTTCTGCCAGACAGGCTAAATACACCCTGTTGCCATTTCTCATAGGCTTGATTTCCAGAACTTTGACCATCTCGGTCTCCAGCTTATCAATATCCTGATATTATTGAACTGTAGTGCCCAGAACTGGTCATAGTATTCCTGGTGATGCCTGGTCTAAGTTAAATAGAGTGGGACTATTACTTCCCTCAGTCCAGACACTATACTCTTATTGATGTATCCTAGAAAGCCTTTGACTTTTTAGCAGCTGATCACACTTTTGACCCTTATTTTGCTTGTAGGCTCCCTAGACCCTTTTCAAATGTTTGTCAAGCCCGGTTTCTCTAATCAAATGTTGGCACATTCTTTCTATTCTGCCTATATATAGTACATTTGATTTTTCTAGGGTTTTCCATATTGGAAACTGGAGAGGGCTCCTGTCCCCTTAACAGTTGTGTAGAAGATAGAATTTGGGCGGGTATCACAGGTTTCACAACAAGCAGCACTCATTGAAATCCCATAATTTGCATAACCATTCAAGGGACAGTATCTCTCTCTAGTTTTCTGCCTGCCAAACCCCTTTTTTATCCTGTTAAAATGCTTTTTTCATTTTGCTTTGTTTTGTTTTGGCCCAACTCTCCTATTTTGAATCCTGATCCTGATATTATACAGTGTTTTCCCCAAAGGGATGGATCTAGAAGAGAGGGTGCCATGGTCAATTCCTCTGGATATTTCTCTTCCTCCTCCATATTCAGCCTTGTAGGACTATCAAGAGGGTTTACCTGGCATGGGGTGACTTTTCTATTGCAAAGACCTTTGAATTGTGGGCACATGGTCTGGGGCTAAATGTAGGAATGATTGCCTTCACAATCTACGGGTGGGGGTTATGTTACTATGGTTCGTGCTTACCTGGTAATAGCACTAGATATCGTTTTTGATATCAAAATCATTTGGCTTCCCCCCGCCACCCCACTCCACATGTTTGTAAGGTCACTGGACAAGCACATACACAGGCGCGGCCGGTAAGTGTTGGACATTCCATTCTCCACCTAGGCTGGCAGATTAACACCACTCCGTTGCTTCAGGGACCTCTCATGGAGACACCCATTGCTTAAGTGTGACTCTACACGAAGACGCCCAGCCTTGAGCCGATAGTCTGACAATGCCAAGCTATTTACGTACTGGCTATACTATTGTTAAATCTGCGCTAAGCTGATCATGTAAAACTTGACCTTTCCCAAAGCTCTGTCTTGCACCAAACTCACGTTGTTCTCACCGAGTATGGCATGGCCTGTAGGCACAATTCACCCAATAAAAAGCCCCCGATTCTGAGACCAACTCGGATAGCTCCCGAGTTCCAGACTGCCTTACTGCTGTTTTGTCCGGCGAGCTCCCCTCAGTGAACCGTGCTGAGCTTTCTTCCCTGCACTCTTCAACTTTCTTCAGGACTACAAGAAAAGGTGTGGTATTACCCATTTTCCCCAACACTCTCATTTCTAATTCCTAGTTAGCTGTGTGTTTGTGGTGTCTTTTCCATTGTTTGTCCTTTAATAAAGATATCAATTTTTACTGTTTTAAAACCTGTCTGACTGCTTAACTCACCTGACCCCGTAGACATTGGGTGGCAAGATCCCTGCTAAGTTACCCTGCCTCTCGCTAGCTTAAGAGAATGCTCCAGTTAATTTCCCCATCTTGTGTTTTTGCTTGGATATTTGGGCGCCCCTCCCGGGACCCCCAGAGAACAGTGTAACAGAGTGGTGAAGCAACGCGGGCAACCCCGGTACCTCTAATTTTAGAAGGAGTTGCGACCCTCCTCAAATTAGGTGGTGCCGACCTAGGGAACAGTCAGCTGAATTGTTTTAGAATGCTGGTAGGCAGGCGAGTGTGTGCGTGAGTTCTGTGTGTGTGAAATAGCTCTATCGGGTGGAAATCTGTTCCCCTTTTCTTTGTCTTGTCCTGGGAATCACCTCCCCATCTTGGGTCTATCGTGGGATGGGACTTTATGTGTTTTAGGCCTAGCATGTGAGGAACAGTCTACACCCATTCAACATCTTAGCAGCAAGGTACACACAAAAGCACTTATGGAAGGAGATACCCCTTTAGTACTCCTTCGTCTGCCCCCTTTGAGTTTTTGGTTGTTAAAGTTAGAGAAGGCTTGGGTGCGTCCCGGCTTCTCCATTCTCGAGTGCATCCCAACTCTGCTAGCAATAGGTTCGGGCGGATCCCTGACCTATTTTAGGGTTTAGAGGTTTGTCCTGAGGTGCAGGAAGGGCCCCCTCACCCAGAAAACCAGTTAGGGATGGTTTGGCTTTGGTTCCTTGCCCCTTTTTCCCTGCTGCTTGGCCAGGTGGTGTAGAAAGTTCCTTCGTGTTCGTTACCCCCCCTTCAGGCAGGCAGAGTACTCCTGAGGGTTCCCTGAGTCTAGATGACCTCCCCATCCTCCAACCGTTTCCGTGTCCTCTCGTCCCCGGTGCTGTTGAGGTGTAAAACCGGGCTTGGGTGTGCCAGAGTGACTTTATTTGGGCAGGCTTGAGATAGGTTCCTGTCCCTCTTTCCTAGAGTAGTTCCAGAGAGTTCGTCTCCTGAGTTTCCCCAAGGGGTCTAGGTGACCCTACCCATCACTCCAGTTCCTGGTCCCGTGTTTTGTGTGTATTAGCGAGTTTTAGTTGTGTCTGGTAGAAACATGGCTAAGGAGAGCCCAGTTGCAGTTAAGGACCTCATGTGTGAGGAGGAGGTTCGGGTGAAAATTAGAAAGGTTGGTTTTGAGTAAGGACTCTGTCTTCCAGTTGGCTGATTCCTTTGCCTCCCTCCGTGAAGCTTCCACCCTGGTGCGGAAATCAAAGAACCGATTTGGGGACTTTTGCTTGCGGCTAGAGACGCTAGCTGTGCCTTAGTTGAGACCCGGGGAAGGCTGGCAGAGGTAGAAAAGGAAAACACCCAGCTTCAGGCTGAGATTGAGGTGTTGCAGATAGACAAGGTAACTTTTGCATCTGTCGTGCAAGCCTCCGCCCAGAAACTTAGTGATCTTACTCTAGTGGCCCAAATTTGGGAGGAGAAAGCACATGCCTTAGAGGCTGAGCTGGATCATGCCCGAGCTGCGGCCAAGTTTATGGTTGGGCAAGTGAAGGAACAGCACAAGGCTGTCAGTCACGTGGCTTGCCTTAAGCAGATTGCTGCGCTGGAAAGCCAGCTCCAAACACTCAAGGCCCTGATATCGGCTGTGTGCCCGGAGCTGCTCCCCTCGTTTGCCCAGGACCTTTGCGGGGAGTCCCTGCCGGAGGAAGCTCTGGCCTTCCCTCCCGTTAATCCAGACTGGAGTGACCCTAAGGTCCCAGTCCACCCAGTAGAGATGCAGTCCATGAGATGCAGGACCTTCCGCACAAGTGAAGACAGTTCCGAAAGGGCAGAGACACAGGAGACGCAGGTCACAGAGACTAGAGTCCCCTGGTGCTCCACTGAGGCCAAGGCCATCGCGGACCAATTGGGTCCCCTAACTCGGTCCACTGGGATAATGTGGTTAAATGCAGTCATCTACTCGCATCCCATGGCCAACGGCCAGGACCTGACCCAGTTGGCCCGTCTCTGCATGTCCCCATCTGAGCTTTCTACTCTTGAGTCGGCTGTGGTGGCTCGAGGGCTGGTTAAGCTCGAGGCCCACGACTGGATGAGAGAGGTAGTGAAGATCCTTTGGCCAGGACAGAGTACTGGTATGCTCTACGTCATGGAGCAACAGGGTCCTTGTGAGAACCCTGAGGCTTCCATGGTGCGGAAGCAGCTGCTAGTCATTCTGGTCGAGAAGGTTCCTGTCAGTGGCAAGCCGGGGTCGGGCAGGCTAGGGGCAGGCTCGAGCTGGGACTCGCCTCAGAAGCCACAGCCAGCAGTCAAACAGCAAACAAAGATAGTCCTTGCATGAGGCAAAACGAAGTAACAAAAGAAAGGTTTTCCTCACCTGGACAACTGGCGAACAGCTGGCTGGCAGGACCTCTGGGCAGGAACACGGCTGGCAGCGGACTTGACTCAGACAGACAACACACGGAGGACTGTGGGTTGTTGCTCCATGCTGAATTCTGCTTCCTCCTGGCCTTAAGTAGGCCTTCGGGGCCGACGTCGGCCAATCCAGGAGCTGCCGCGCAGCTGGGAGCCCTCAGCTGGGCTCACAGCTGAGAGCCATCGGCTAGCTGAGAGCTCTCAGCCTGCAGCCGACGCTCCAGTAGCCGACGGGAGCAGCGGGCGGCCTCCTTGGCTTGCTGCCACTGAAGGAACGTGGGAGGGAGGCCAACGGTCTCCTCAGGATCGGGACCGCGGGCGGTGCTTCAGAGTGGAGCCTGGGGCCCTCCCACCCCGGGAGAACGCCCGGTCGGCCTCCCCCGGTGACGACGGCCTCATCGTCGTCCTCAGCGGCATCCAGGCGGCTCCCCTCTGCGGTGGCGGCTTCGGCGGCATTCCCTTCGGCGGCGGCGGCCTCTCAGGTGAGTTCTTCAGCAGCGGTGGTGCTGACGAGGTCCGGGCGGCCATCCTCGGCAGTGGAGGTGCCCACGGCCTCATCCTCAGTGGCGGCGGTTCCGACGGCACCGGGGCGGCCGTTCCTCGTGGCGGGAGACTCTGCGGCTCCCTCCGCGGCAGCGGTGGCCTCATCGGCGTCTGGGTGGCTGTTCCTGGCGCCGGAGGCCTCCGCCATGACTCGCTAGGAGACCGGGACGTCCTCTGCCTTGGGAGCCGCTTCCGCGGTGGCCTCCGAGGTGCCGGAGGGGCCAGCAAGGCCGGAGCCCCCGACAGTTCCCCTAACTGCACACGGGTACAATTTCGACACCGTGGAATTCAAGACTCTATTGTATGGAGGCTTGAACCATGAGACTAAAATGGCCCTCGGTCTTGTGGATCCAGCCATGACATCGTGGGAGGAATTTGGGAACAACTTCCATCGGGTCGCTGACCTGTTGCACGAGGCTGGCTCCCTGAGACCCCCCATCAAGGCCCAGAGATGAGACGCTGGGAACTGGGAACCCATATCGGAGGTCACATATTCCAGTTATGGGCCCCACTCCCAGCATAGAAAATCCACTCCAAATTCCATTCCGTGAGGGAATTTGAACTTGCGCCCAGCTCCCAGGTAGGACAGGCAGTGGAAGGGAAGAGACCCCCTCAGCCAGCCAGGTAAGGCAGAGAATCCTCCACAGCAACCCACTGCCCCCAAACAGCCCTCCAAATCTGGCCCTCCCAAGGGAGACGTCTGGCAGGTACGATCCCATGGCCCAGGAGCACCCCTCGGACTGGGTCAGAATCTGAAGCATGCTGTGCAAGTTCAGATTGGATATGTCCCAATTTGACAAACGGCCCACATCAGAGCTTTTGGAAGCTCTAGACAAACAGCTTTCGGCGGGTGGTAGACAGCCGGTTCAGGCTGTGACGAACAGCCCACCCCCGGCTGGATACTACCTGACCTTGGACTTTCAACAATGGGGTGACCTTGGTCCAGGAAGCTTCCCCGCAATGTTGTGGCCAAGCTGCGGCCAGACAAGTGGGGAAGGTTCTGGGTGAAGGCAGGCATAGGGACCGAGGGGGGGAAATCTCCTTCCACCGTGTTAGTGGATTCCGGTGCGGCACTGAATGTGCTGCACCCTAGATTGTTCAAGCATGGTGAACCTACACCCGAACGTGTCCAGCTTTCTGGATATGGCGGGGGGAGGTCACTTCGCCCGAGCTTGGAGGGACATTCCGATGTCCATAGAAACATTCCGTTTTCAGCTTTGGGCTTGCGAGAACGAGGATGATGGTCTCTTGGGCATCGGCTTCCTGTGGGGAAACAAGCTCACTGTTGATTACGCAAATGGGTTTCTATGGAAGTTAGACCAGGGACCTGAGGAAATATTGGCAGTGCATCGCTGCACCGCCATTAAGGCTTCTGCTCCCGTTTGTTGTGTGACTAGCTGCCCCTGGGTGAAGGCTTTCCCGAACTCTCAGCTGTGTTAAGTGTTAAGAGAAACATGTATAGGAAATGGAAGAAGGGGGAAACCACCAAAGAAGAATTTAAGCAAGTTGCCAAGAGATGTAGGGAGGAGGTCAGGAAAGCTGAATCACAGAACGAACTTAGGCTGGTCAGAGACATTAAAAACAATAAAAAGGACTTTTTTAAATATGTCCGCAGCAAAAGGAAAAAGAAGGAGACGATAGGGTTGCTGTGCAGAGAAGATGGCGAATTACTCACAGGGGGAAGAGAAAAGGCAGAACTACTTAACACCTTTTTTGCCTCAGTTTTTTCCCAGAAGGATACAAACACTCTGTTACCCTGTATCTCGGGGGTCCCGGGAGGGACTCCCAAATATCCAAATATTAACACAAATGGGGAAATTAATTAGAGCACACTCGCTGGCTAACGAGAGGCAGGACAACGTTAGCGGAGATCTTTCACCCTATGTCTACAGTCTCAGTTCATTGAGCCAGGCAGTTTCAGAGTAAACCAATTAATGTTTTATTAGAAAATAACAAGTAAGACAAACAGACACACTACTAACTGAGAAATAGGAAAAGGAGAGGAAAAGGAGAGCTTAAGGATGGGCAATACGACACCTCATCATGTAGTCCAGGAGAAACGGAGAAAAAGGAAGCTCAGCGAGGCTCGCTAAGGGGAACTCGCCACATCAACTGACAGCAGGGTGGGATGAAACTCAAAAGCAGTCCCCGGAGTTCCAGGAGTTCCAAAGAACTCTCAAAATCAATGGGTTTATATAGCAGAAATTGTGCCTGCGGGCCATGCCAGAAACGTTGAGAACAAAGTAAGTTTTTGAACTGGACAAAAGGCTCAGAAAAGGATCAAAGCTGCCATGATAGGATTAGTGCGGATAGATCAATCGTGCAGCCCAAGTGCAAATTGATGGGCACTTATCGTGGTCTTGTTAGTTATGGGTGCGAATCTGGCATCATTGTGAGACTAAAGGGATCTACAAGCCAGGTCCCAGAGCAATGACCAAGGCTTTTTGAAATTCCCGCCTGAGAGGGGAAGTTGGAAATCCCTGCCATTAACGGCTGCTCCTTGTGTATGTGCTTTTCTGGGGACCCTTGCAAACACATGAGCCAGGGAGCCAGGAAAAGGTCAAATTATTTGATATCAAAAAGGATATCTAGTGCTATCAACGTCCAGGTCTGAACCACAGTAACAACTCAATCTGGCGGTTGGGGAGCAGGTGAGGAAGCAGGGGAAATGAGGCACATAGAGAGGTGGTACAGGAATACCTGGCCACACTGGATGAATTCAAATCTCCAGGGCCAGATGAATTGCATCCTAGGACATTAAAAGAGCTGGCAGAGGTCATTTAGGAACTGCTTGCTATAATCTTTGAGAAATCTTGGAGGACAGGAGAAGTTCCAGAAGACTAGAAGGGAGCAAATGTTGTCCCCATCTTCAAGAAGGGGAAAAAAGAGGACCCAAATAATTATCACCCAGTCAGCCTGACATCAGTACCCAGAAAGATCCTGGAGCAGATTATTAAGCAGTCAGTTTCTAATCATTTATAAAGCAACACAGTAATCTCAAGAAGTCAACATGGATTTCTCAAAAATAAGTCATGTCAGACTAATCTTATCTCTTTTTATGATAGAGTTACTAGCTTGATAGATGAAGGGAATGCTGTGGATGTAGCATATCTCGATTTCAGTAAGGACTTTGACAAAGTTCCCCGTGATATTCTTGCAACGAAGCTAGTAAAATGTGGGCTGGACAGGGCTACCGTTAGTTGGATTTGTAATTGGTTGACCGACCAAACCCCAAGGGTGCTCACCAATGGCTGCTTTTCATCCTGGAGAGAAGTGACTAGCGGGGTGCCACAGGGTTCTCTCCTGGGCCCAGTGCTGTTCAATATTTTTATCAATGACTTGGATGAAGGAATAGAGGGCATGCTCATCAAATTTGCAGATGACACCAAATTGGGAGGGGTTGCTAATACGCCAGAGGATGAGATTTATGTCAATTAGAAAAAAAGTAAAGTCCATGTCATTCGGCTGTTTTACTCTTCATATTTCCATGACTTGTAAATGATTCACCAATTGAAAAAAAAGGTTTTAGGACTTCCGGGTATGATGGCGAACCGAGCGGTTGTGTAAAGGCAAGTCTGCTGATACACAACCACCCAGCGAGGCAAAATCGGCTCGGAAGAAACATACAAGAGCCGATCAAATACTCCCCTGGTAAAGGGAGTTCAGAGGGTCCTGAAGGGGGCTTGATAGCTCACCTTCTGAAAGATATAGGGGAAAATTTCCCCCTATGTCGTGAGACGAAGACGAGCGGGAGCCGAAAGGAACCACAGCCATGCTGGTCAGCTGCTGGAGCGGCGAAGGGACGCCAAAGCCTTTTTTTAAAATAAACAACAAGTAAGTGCGATGGTAGAAGAAAATAAGCTTACCTCCTGAAAGAACTTAAGTGGATCTCATCAACTTAGACTGTGCTTAAAAAGTAAAAGAAGAAAAGTTAGCGAGAAGAAAGAATCTAGAAGGATTGGACTGAGGCGAATAAGATGGACTGTGTGTTTAAATGATCTCTTTTTTTTTTTTTTGATTGCTACAAGAAACCAGATTTAGGAGTGTTGGGGACTTTTATCTAAGAAAGCATTTAACAATCAAGAAGATATAAGTAAGATCTAAATAATTGTCAAAAAGGATTTCTAGAACGCCGATGGTATTTCGAGAAGCGGTGGGAGGGAGAGAAGGAGAAATGGCGAAGTGAAGCGGCAAGCGGCAGTAGAACGGAGACGGAGACGGAGTTCGAGGGGAGGAAAGAAGAAGTGGCGAGTGCTGGCTGATACAGGGGGAAGCGAAAGAAAGTGAAAGAAAGAACTGTGTTTGAGAGTTTAATGAGGGTGAAGTGACGAGGTGGGAGAAGGAGAAGGAGGCGAAACGAAGAGGTGGTGATCCGAAGGTGGTGAGAGGGCGAGGGGAAAGTGAAGAGATGGCTGAGAAGAGAGTGGCGAAAAACAGTAACCGGAGACTGATTGGGATTGAAGAGGTGGAATAGGACTTGCAGTTTCTGCAGGACGGCGAAGTCCAGAACAGACTGAGACTGAGAACTGAGACTGAGACAGAGCGGAGAAGGACTGAGACGGAGGGGAATGAGTGACTGAGTGACTGAGGCGATCCGAGAAAGATTGGAAGACGGAGGACTACAGAAGGGTTTGAGATTGTGGAATGAAAGACTGTGAAATTCTGAGACACACCAGAGGTTCTTAATAAATACACAAAGACATTATTAAATCCAAATTTACACATTAAGTGGGTGGGGAAAGTGATGGGATATAGTTGAGCAGGAGTCACTCCCAGCTCACTGGTTAGTAACATTTATGGTGGTATTGTGAATAAACAGAAATAAGTACAAAATATAGAAAATTTGATACACTTCACAATAGGCAAAGGGGGATGGGAGAGAGTCTTTGAAAAGAATACTTTGGGTGGAAGTGTTGAGATAACCTGACCTTGAGAGGAGATTATCAGGGTAAAACATTTGTTAATCACTAGCAGCTGGGATAAGCTTGGACAATAACCAGATTTATAAACTGTGAATGAAATATAGATAAGTAGCCCCATCTTGTGGTTAAACTGAATATTTGCCTGTTTTGTGAAGGTGGGCATTGAAGGAATTCTAATTCTGTCTCCTATTTTTTTTTCTAGCTTTTATTTTTATTTTTATTGCTGTCTTTTTTTGTTCTAATGCAAAAATATTGGGGATAGAGTTGTAATAAGCTGAATGTAACAGTAATAAGAAGGAGACAGATAAGAGATAAATATATAAGCTGACTGCCTGGAACATATAATAAGATCTGATAATCAAAATATTGGTAAACATATTGGTGAACATTTGAATAAGAATACATTAAGAAGGTAGATTGACAATTGAGTGATAGTATTAATATTATTGATAGGAATTTATTATTGATATATTTCGACATTTATTGACATTTATTTAAGACTCTGAATAGAAAATTATAAGAAACTAAGATTTAGTGTGAAGACTTTAAGGCAATCTGAAAGTTGATTATTTTTTTTTTTTTGAAAAGTTGCTATAAGACTATTGGTTTTGTTGGGGAGGAAATAACTGGTATAGGACAATAATTATTGAACCTGATAATTATTGAAGATGGCAACAAGGAAGAAGACCACAACCCAAACCCAACTAACAGTTGAAAGAAGAGGATCAGTGGAACAGCCCTCACAGGCAGGAGGAATTGGAGAAAAAATACTAGAAGAATTGATAAATTTCAAAAAAGAAATAAGACAGGAATTGAAAGATACGAGAAACGAAATAAAAATGGACATTAAGAAAGAGATGGAAAGTATTAATAAAAAGATGGAGAAAATAAATAAAGAGATGAAAACAACGCAGAGTGAAGTAAAGCAAGTACAGGAAAGGCTGTTAAAATGGAAGAGGAGGAGAAAGAGATGAAGGAAGGACTTAAAAGACAAGATAAAGAAATAGAAATACAAGAGATGAGATACAGAGATAGATGCTTGAAAATTAGAGGCTTGGCGGAACGCCCAGCTGAAAATATCTATGAACGTCTCATTCTGGAATTGGCTACATACATGGAAATGACGGAAGAAAGAATGGAGCAAGAAATAGATAGGATGTTCCGTATTAATTCCAAGATGGCAAAAGAAAAGAACCTGCCAAGAGACATTTTAATTTGTTTCATTAGAACAAAGATGAAAGAGAGGATATTTCAGAGAAATTATGAAGAAAAATTCATTGTGGAAGTTACTGAATTGAAGATTTTTAAAGATGTACCATTTCAGACATTAAAAAAAAGACAAGAATACAAAAATCTGACAACATATCTGCAGAAAAACAATGTTAGATACAGATGGGAACGAACAGAAGGACTATCCTTTATCTGGAAATTCAAAAGATATAAATGTCCAACGACGAAACAAGCTAACGAATTGATAGAAGAGTTAAAAGAATACAAGAAGGAGACGATATATAAGAGACAAGAACCATAAGAAGAGATGCAAAATAGTAAAAAGAGAGAAGAGCAAGACGAAGAACCTGAGATTGAATTTGAACAAGAACAGACGAGTTCGGAGATAGATGATAAAATAATTGAAGAAGAGGACTGAAAAAAATGGCGTTAAAATGCATTTCATGGAATGTGAAAGGTTTAAACTCGAATTACAAGACGAGACAGGTCTTCCACTACCTTGAAAAAACTAAAGCTGATGTAATCTGTCTACAGGAGACTAGAATTAGAGATAAAGATATTAAGTATCTGAAAAACCCGAAATTAGGAAAATGTTACATCTCAGCTTATGAAAAAAAGAAAAGAGGAGTAGTAATGTACATAAATGCGAAATACCCAACACAGGAAGTGTTTCTGGATGAAAAAGGACACTATGTTGGGGTAGAAATTCAAATTCCTGGAAAAAAACTCCTACTAATTGGAATATATTCACCGTTAGAAAATAAAAGCAAATTTTATGACAAAATAGGAGAAGAAATTCGCAAATATATTGAAGACAGAAACCAAGATAATATCCTCCTTATGGGAGATATGAATGGTGTGGTGGACTCTATGATAGACAGAACGATGACATCGAAAGGTAAAAAGAAAAAAGGCAGATTACTGAGAACTTTCTTCAGATTGATGGAAGACTTATCAGTGATGGACGTTTGGAGAAATAAACATGAAAAAGGCGGATTTACATTCTACTCTGAAAGTCATAAAAGTATGTCGAGAATAGATATGTTTTGGATTTCGAAAATTCTGTGCCCGTCAGTTAAAGACATTGAAATTCTTCCAAGAATTTGGTCGGATCATAACCCCATTCAATTAGAGCTAAATTGTAAAAAGAAGAGCAAATATAGTAATTGGTGCATTAATGATTTTCTGTTAAGAAATACAGAATATTTGAAAAAAGCAAAAGATGAATTGAAGAATTATTTCCTAGAAAATGATAAAGATGGAATTGTGGCAAAAACGGTCTGGGATGCGGGGAAAGCCGTAATGAGAGGCCTGATGATAAAATGGAACTCGGAGTGGAGGAAGAAAAGAGAAGAGAAAATAACAAATCTTGAATGAAAAATTAAAGATTTAGAGGAAGATTTGAGAAAGAACCCAGAAAATAAAAAGAAGAGAAAAGAACATAAAGAGATACAAATGGAATTACAAACAGAGAATTTGATTGAGATCGAGAAAAAATTGCGGATGCTTAAACAGAAAAATTTCGAAAACGCCGATAAACCTGGAAGATGGCTGGCTTATAAGATACGGAAAAGAAGAGAAAGAAATCTAATTTTGCAAGTGAAAAAAAATAATGAGATAACGTCAGATGAGAAAATAATAATGAATGAATTTAGGAAATATTATAAAGAGCTATATCAAAAACCGATAAAAACCAATAAGATGAAGAAGATAGAAGAATATCTGGATAATCAAGACTTGATAAAATTAACAGAAGATCAAAGGAATAGTTTAAATGCAGAAATAACATGCATGGAAGTAATAAACGCAATAAAAGAAATCAAAACTGGGAAAGCTCCGGGTCCGGATGGGTTTACTGGATTATATCATAAAGAACTGCAAGAAGAATTAAGAGAACCGATGAGAAAGATGTTCAATGAGATTACAAAGAACAGTAAACCAGACTCATGGAATGAAGCTAACATCACTTTAATATTAAAGGAGGGAAAAGATCCGACAAACCCTAATAACTACAGGCCGATATCTCTGCTAAACATAGATTACAAAATCTTTACAAAAATACTGGCAAATAGACTAAAATCAATATTACAAGAAACAATCCACGAAGATCAGAGCGGATTTTTACCTAAGAGATATATCAGAGACAACATTCGGACGGTGATTAATATGCTGGAATTCTATGGGAAACATAACGAGAAAAAATGCATGATGATCTTCGTGGACGCCGAAAAGGCCTTTGATAATGTGGACCATGAATTTCTCTTTGAACTACTAAATAGACTTGACTGTGGAGAAAAATTCACAACTTGGATAAATCAAATATATCTTAATTGTAAAGCCCAGTTATTAATAAATGGGGACAAGACAGATTCGATAAATATAATGAAAGGTACCCGCCAAGGTTGTCCGCTCTCCCCTTTATTATTCATCATGGTGCTGGAAGTTTTATTAAAGAAAATAAGAATGGAGGAGACAATTAAAGGAGCCAAAATAAAAGGAGGCGTATATAAACTGAAGGCATATGCAGATGATTTGGTAGTATTTCTTGAAGACCCGGAATTGAGTGTACGAAAGTTTTTGGAGATTTGTGAAGAATTTGGAGAAATAGCTGGATTTAAAATTAATAAGGAGAAAACAAAATTTATATCCAAAAATATGAGAAGAGATGAAATAGAATTAATAGAACGAAGAACGGGCATCAAAGAAGAGAAAAAGATTAATTATTTAGGAATTATAATATCCAAACAGAATAATGCACTATTTGAGAATAATTATATTAAGAAATGGGGAGAGATCAAGAGGGATTTACAAAATTGGTCAAAATTAAACCTCTCATTAATGGGCAGAATGGCAACAATTAAGATGATGGTTCTCCCAAAGATTAACTATTTATTCCAAAATCTACCTATAATTACTAATTTTAAATACTTCACAGAATGGAGACAAGATCTAACAAAATTCATTTGGGCAGCTAAAAAACCAAGAATTAAATGGAAAATATTGACAGATAAGAAAGAAAGAGGTGGTTGTAACGTCCCAGATTTAAGATTATACTTCCTTGCGAACGGAATGAATTGGATTAAAGATTGGATTGAATTGAAGAATGAGAGAGTTTTGAATCTTGAAGGACCAAATTTGAGATTTGAATGGCATGCTTATCTCTGGTATCAAAAGTCAAAAGTTGATAAAGAATTTCTCAATCACTATATAAGAAAGCCATTATTTGGTATATGGAAATTTTAGAAAAAGAAAATATATTCGAAAATACCGTTATGGGTATCGCCCCAGGAGGCTATGATGGGAAGAACAAAACAACCATTTAGAAGATGGCTTACATATAGAGATTTGATAATTACAGACTCCAAAGGAAACCAAAGAATTAAATCAAGAGAAGAACAGGCTGAAGAAGGTTGGGATTGCCAATGGTTCCTACATATACAATTAAAGGAAAAATTTAAAATGGACCTTAAAATAGAAGGAATTGAGACAAATCCTCAATTGAATGAATGGGAGAAAATAGTATTTGAAAAAAAAGAACACTTAACATCACAGTTCTATAAATACTTATTAGATATGGAATTAGAAACAGAGAGAATTAAAGAATCTATGATTGTTTGGGCGCAAAATATTGGTCACACGATAAGTTTGGAACGCTGGGAAAAAAGCTGGGCTATTACACATAAATTTACATTAGCTCAGAATTTAAAAGAAAACTACATTAAAATGCTTCATAGATGGTATTTAGATCCATCGAAATTGGCAAATATGTATAAGTTGGAAAACAAAACATGTTGGAAACATTCGTTGGAAAATGGAACTTTCTATCATATGTGGTGGAAATGTTGTAAGGCTAAGATGTACTGGAGAAAGATTCACCGAACAATGACAGAAATTTTAAAAATAGAGTTGCCTATGACACCGGAAATTTTCCTCTTAAATATGTTGCATCAAATTGATAAGAAATATATCAGATATGAATATATAATTCTGTATATGGTTTCGGCTGCCAGGATTGTATATGCAAGATATTGGAAAAAAGAGAAAATACCGGAAATACAAGAATGGATACAGAAGGTCTTAGAATTTATTATTTTGGAAGACCTCACACTTAATTTGCAAGATAAAAAACAGACGAAAAAACTTGATGATTTGAGATCAATTAAGACAATAATAGAAAAAAATTGGATATAGAAATGAAAGGAGAAGAATAGATGTTTAATTGAATATTTAATTGATGTGAAATAGTTGTGTATACTATAATATGTATTTAAAGAAGCTAGTCTACTTTAGAGAATTTATGTATATTGAGATCACGATAAGCTAGCAAAATAGAGGTTCTATCAAGAGGTGAGAGGAAGTTATAATAAGAATTGGATAGAATGTAAGATAACACGACAAAGAAGCTTGTTTTTATTTTGGAAATATGATAATACATGTTTGTAATGCGAATAACAATTGTTTTAATAAAAAAAAGAAAAAAGAAAAAAAAAGGTTTTAGGTAGTAGAACTTTTGTTTTCTTTATATCCCTTGAAGAAGACCTATTGACCTGTGTTAACTCCACCCCATTTCAATCTCCCATAAAACACCAATTCTCATAAGACATTTCAGATAATAGTTAATATAATTTCTAGATTAACATTCCTTTCTACATCAAGGTATGGAAGCTACAACTATCTAGACTGGGATAGTGACACAATATGAATTGGAGACAGCCAATATAGCTGCTGCTATAAGAAGGATGAAAGCTCCAAGTGTTACCTTGGCCTTGTTTTCAGTTAGAAGGAGGAAAGACAAAATCCTAGATGTTGTTCATAATACATCATCGAAAATTAGTGACAACTGGCCTGTACTTCTAAAATATTTCAAGGGAAGGGGAAATCAGGTATTTGTGGTGGTTAAACTTCTCAGAAAGATTATATCCTCCATCTGGGATCAACCTGAAAAGCTGATTTTTTTTACTTCCAAGCATTAATGATGCAGGTTGAGCATGACTAATCTGATAAATGCTTTTTAGGACTATTTTAAAAAACAACTGAGACTTGGGAAGGATGCAGAAAGAAAGAAAGAAAGAAAGAAAGAAAGAAAGAAAGAAAGAAAGAAAGACAATGCGTACTTTTGATGAAGAAAGATGCCTGTGAAAAGATTGAAAAGACAAGTTTAAGGATATTGTGTTACCCTGTATGTTGGGGGTCCTGGGAGGGGCGCCGAAATAACCAAATAAAACACAAGATAGGGGAAATTAGACTCGAGCACTCTCTTAAACTAACGAGAGGCAGGATTACTTTAGCTAGGATCTTTTACCCTATGTCTACAGCATCAGGTCAGAAGAGTGGCCAGGCAAGTTTTAAAGTAATAAAAACAACGGTTTTATTAAAAGACAAGCAACTAATAAAACAACACACACACTAGCTAACTGAGAAATAGAAATGGGGAATTTCAGGGGAGTGGGTAATACAACACCTGGTCTTGTAGTCCTGGAGAGAAGCGGGGATTGCAAGAGGGAGAGTTCAGCGTGGTTCACTGAGGGGAGCTTCGTCAAACAAACCAGCAGCAAGGCGGGATGGAAGTCCAAAGTAGTCCGAGGTGGTCCTGAAAGTGGGGACCTTTTATAGGGTGGATTGTGCCTACAGACCATGCCATGCTCGGTGAGAACAAAGGAAATTTGGAGCTGGACAAAGGAGTTGGAAAGGGTCAGGTTTTGCATGATGAGCTTAGCACTCGATGACAATAGTATGGCCAGTATGCAAATGGCTCAACAGAAAGGACTGGCTCGGCCTCTCGGCAGAGTGGTTTTGTGTAGATTCGCGCTGAGCAAGGCATGTTTGCAAAAAGGTGTTCCCTGAAGCATCGGAGAGGCTTAAGTTGCCTGCCTGAATGAGGTTTGGAATTTACAACCATTAACACCCGCGCCTAATACGTGCTTGTCTGGTGGACCTCTGCAAACACGTGGAGCAGGGTGGCAGAGAAAGGTCAAGTAGAGGCCAAATTATTTGATATCAAATGATATCTAGTGCTCTCACCAGACATAACATAACCGTGGTAACAATTGGAAAGAAATAATAGAGTTATTAATATTGATTACTGGGAAGGAAATTAGGATGATCTGATTGTTAGTATTTTGTTATTATTATTGTTGTTATTTTGAGTAATATGATTGCTTTTAATGACTGTTATGCATTTACACTAAGATAGCATATAGTAGTAAGTAGTAATATAGTAGCAAGCAAGGAATGAGCTATACACAAAATAGAATAAATTTAGATTGACCTATATTTTTGTGTTGTAAGCTAGTAAGCAAAGAATTCTAGGCTTGCTAACTTTTTAAGAGGAACTGTTATTATTATTACCATTATTATTGCTATTATTATTACTACCACTATTATTATTTGATTACTATTACTGATAGTTTAAACTAATATAGAGTATAGGATGAATTAATAAGTGATTTCAATTGCTTTTAAGTGATACAAGGAACTTTGCAGGCATATATTTCGGGTGGTAAGAATGATTAGCAGCAAGCATTAATTTTTAGTTTAAATTTAAGGATAAATAGTTGGGTGTAAGTACCTGATTAATATATGTTATTTGCAACAAAGGTGGGAATCATTTTTTAAGTTATCTGTAGCTCTCATTGTTAGGTGTAGTTTGTAGTTTTCAAAATGTTTATTGTGTTGTTATGTACTTTTAATTTTATGCTTTGACATATAGTCTTATTTGTTTCTTTTATTATCTTTGTTCAATACAAAATCATTTTCTTTGTCTTGACTACCAGATGCAGTTGTTCCCTTTTCATCAAATTCCTTGGGTTCCTCTTCCGATTCTTGCTGTTCTACTCCTTAATCAAAATCTTTCTTAAAATTTTTCAGAAAATATTTCATTCTGTCAATCGAGTTCAATCTATTCTGCTTGTACCATGAGACTATGGAATCCGTAGTCTGTGAAGGCAATCATTCCTATATTTAGCCTCAGACCATGTGCCCACAGTTCGATGGCCTTTGCAATAGAAAATCACCCCATGCCACGTAAACCCTCTTGATAGTCCTGCAAAGCTGACTCTGGAGGGGGAGGAGAACATCCAAAGGACTTGTCCATGGCACCCTCTCTTCTAGATCCACCCCTTTGGGGGAAATGCTGTATAATATCAGGACCAGGATGCAAAATGGGAGAGTTGGGCCAAAACAAAACAAAACAAGGCAAAATGAAAAAAGCATTTTAACAGGATAAAAATAGGGTTACCAGACAGAAGAGAGGGCTCCTGTCCCTTAAATGGTTGTGTGGATTATGGGATTTCAGTGAGTGCTGCTTGTCGCCTTGTTGTTATACCAGTTATACCTGCCGAAATTGTATCTTCTACACAACTAACTATTAAAGGGACAGGAGCCCTCTTCAGTTTCCAATATGGCCCTAGAAAAATTGAATGTGCCATATGTAGGCAGGACAGAAAGAATGTGCCAACCTTTGATGAGAGAAACCCATCTTGACATCATGTGAAAAGGGTGTAGGGGGTCTGCAAGCAAAATAAGGGTCAAAAGTGTGATGCAGCTTCTAAAAAGTCAAGGGCATTCTGGGATGCATCAATAAGAGTATAGTATCTAGACAGAGGGAAGTAATAGTCCCACTCTATTTAACATAGACCAGACATCACCCGGAATACTGTGACCAGTTCTGGGCACTACAGTTCAATAAGATCAGGATATTGATAAGCTGGAGCATGTCTGGGGGAAGGTGACCAAGATGGTCAAAGTTCTGGAAATCAAGCCCTATGAGGAATGGGAAGAGGGTGTATTTAGCCTGTCTGACAGAAGATGGAGCAAACTTGCCAGTGGCTGCTCCAGAAACCTGGATATGATCCCACTAGATTCTACCTAAATATTAGGAAGAGCTTCTTGAGTATAAGAGTTGTTTGAGTGGGACAGGCAGCCTCAGGGGTGGTGGACACTCCTTCTTTGGAGGGCTTTGAAGAGACATGGATGATTATGCCCTGGAAGTGCTTTAGATGAGTACTACTGCATGGCAGGACATTGAACTAAATGACTCCAGAGGTCCATGCAAAATGTATGTTTCTATGATTCTATGAGACGAAACCAAAAAGTAGTGGCCATATGTCTGGAAGAGAGAAGGAGTGAAGAGTGAGGGACCAACCTAGTCCCCACCTCTGTGGTCATATTGTGTTCCGCAGCACAACAGGAGTAACTGATTTGTGTACCTGTAATGTCTTACCCTGATCTCTGGGGGTCCCAGGAGGGATGCCCAAATAACCAAAACACAATAACTCAACTTTGGGGGAAATTAGCTGGAGTGCTCACTAAAGCTAGCAAGAGGCAGGGTAACGTAGCAGGATCTTGCAACCCAGCGTCTACAGGGTCAGGTCAGTCAAGCAGTCAGACAGTTTTAAAATAGCAAAAACGATGTTTTTTTGAAAGACAAACAAACAGTAAAGACACCACAACCACGCAGCTAACTAAAGAATGAAAAGTAGGGATTTTCGGAGGGAAATGGGTGATATGACACCTGTCTCGTAGTCCTGGAGAGATATGAAGATAGAGTTCATTGGGGTGCAGGGAAGAAAGCTCAGCATGGTTCGCTGAATGGAGCTCACCAAACAAAACGGCAGTCAGGCGGTCTGGAATTCGGGAGCGATCCCGGGTTGATCAGGCTCAGTTACTGGAACTGAAGAGACAGCTCGCCAAAGCGGCAGCAAGGCTGGATGGAATTCAGGAGTGATCCGAGGAAGGTCTTGGAATCAGGGGCTTTTATAGGGTGAATTGTGACTGCAGGCCATACCTTACTCGGTGAGAACAATGCGAGTTTGGAGTGGGGCAAAACTTTGGAAAGGTAGGAGTTTATCATGATTGGCTTAGCACCGAATCAACAATAGTGTAGCCAGTATGCAAATGCAGAGCGCTTAGTACAGCTTTGTGCGGCTACCTGCTCGGGGCAGGGAGGCCTTTGTTAATATCATGCATAAGCAATAAGGGTGTTTGCCGGAGAGATCCCTGAAGTGACGAACCAGCTCAGTTCGGCCTGCCTAGGTGGGGAATGGAATGTCCAGCAATTATCGGCCGCGCCTGTTTACACGCTTGTCCGGAGGTCTCTCAAACACGTGGAGCGGGGTGGCAGAGGAAGGCCGAATGGTTTGATATCAAAATGATATCAAGTGCTATCTCCAGGTAGACCATAGCCGCAGTAACAGATGTTGTGCACATATTTCATAGATTCTGAAAAACTAGCCTCAATCTGGCTCTTGGGAAGGAACTTGGTCAGTAACAGCCTGGTGAAGCACTTTTTCACCCTCCTTGACAAATGTCGGTCTTTGGAAGCAGTTAGGTGAATTCTTGGAAACTTTTTCTTTCTTTTTCTTGGCACCTGAGCCTTGAGCCACACAGAGAGTTGAGGATGGTACACCAGTGCCCTTCATAATGTTCAAAATCATAGTGATTTAATCTTATCCTTGCCAAAGCTCAAGGGGTTTTTGAAGCTCAACACCAAAACACCAGCATCAAGAGCAACAGGTGGTAATTTCTTTGAAAAGTCCAGAAATATTTTGGGTATAAAACATCTCCTGTGCTGCAGAGAGTTTGGGATTTGGGGCAATTCGGGCTGACCATGTGTGTGTGTGAAGCAGAGTCCCCCTCCTGTCTCTGAAGGCTTAGTTGGAAATGATATGTAAATGCATAGGTAATGCACCACCTATTTTACAAGAGGGTCTTCTTAAGATTTCGTTCTGCCTGTGAAATTAAAAGGATCACGAACCAGGAAGGTGTAGCTCACAGAGAGACACACACCATGATCCAACTGTTCCTTCTCTTGCTCCTATGGCTGCTCCCACTTTCTGCTTCTGAGCTGCAGGAAACCCAATGCCCTCTGGAGCTGCTGGAGGTCCAGGATCAACCCCGGAATTATTACAGGCCAGAAAATGTCCTCATCAGTGGAGTCATCTCTCCAAGATATGTTTTCCTTCAGGAACCCTACATCTTTACCAAACTTCCCTTCACAAGTTTTCATCAGTAAGTAGAAATAATGCTCCCTGACCCAAATCTCTTGGCAGAGTGTCACCTGTTTCCCAGGTTCATCCCCAATTTTGGGGACTCATTGGTCAGTCTTCTTCTTTGACCTTTGTCCTTTACCCTTTCTGCATGTTGAAGAATTGTGGGGTGGAGCTTTTGAAATGCTCAGGGAGAATCTAATTTTTTGTGATCTGACATGGGCAATCAGGCACATCAGGGGAAACCTGTTGGAATCCTTACGCTGTTGAATATACTATTAATTCAGCATTTCCAGTTTCTAGAGGATGGTTGAAAGGTTGGAATTCTAACCTGGGCTGCAGAAGTAATGCCAGACAGGCGTAACTGCTGTGCAGGAGCTAGCAAGAGGTGACCATGCTCCTCCATGTGCTCTAGAGGTTAGGGAGTAAGCAAACTGTTGTGCAAAAAGTAAATGGGAAGCCCTGCTGCCTGCCGCACTGACAGTTGCCCAGTGTGCAATCTGGGAAGGTTCTGACCATGGCATAGCTGTGATCAGGAGACACATTGCTGGAGGTAGAAAGGCATCCCTTCACACCTTGGAGTGCAATCCCAAAATAAGATGGAGTCAATCCTGAGCTGCCAAGTAGGGCCTAAAATGTTGTTATTAGTTTCTGATAGGATAGAGAGAACCAGTGGAATGGTCTGAGTGAGGGACTAGGACTCTGGGGTCCAGGGTTCAAATCTCTACTCAGTCATGGAAACTTACTGGGTGACCTTAGCTGAGTCACACTCTCTCAGGCTCAGAGAAAGCTAATGGCAAACCTCCTCTGAACAAATCTCACTAAGAAAACCCCATGATAGGTTTGCCTTAGAGTCACCATAATTTGAAAACAACTTGAAGACAAATGCTGAAAACAGCAGGGTAGAGCCAAAGAAACAATGGGTGTGTTAACTCAGTGGCTCTACTCCAATTGAGACTAACCAATAATATTCCAACCTACACCTTCTAAAAAATATTAGCTGGCATCTTGCTGTAAGTTAGATTTTGGAACTGTTTCCTGATCATGTTTTCAAATGTGGTACCATTTCCACAAACTTCAATGCTCCTGAAACCCACCTTAAAATCAAGGCAGCTTCACCAAGGAACTGAGTTCTGTGGTGCTGGTGTGTGGAACACGGAAGGATGATGTGTCCAGGTCCCTGTTGCTAGTGAGTTGCCATGTGTTAAGAGCTTGCAAAAGGACCCTGAAGGGATTCTTGCTTCTGCTCTTTGCAGTGTGGCACACTGGCAAGAGAGAGCAAGTGAGTCATCTTCCAGGGTCCCACTTGCCAGTGCCACAGATCTCCATCCCTTGATGCAGCTGACTGGATTTTAAGGCAAACTTCAGGCAGCCAGATCAGGAGATGGAGAATAGCCATGACATCAAGCCGACATGTCTGATGATGGATCTTGCCCACTGTTGGAAATGAAGGACCAAAAATCTTCCCCCACCCCCACCCCTCTGTGGACCCTGCTTTCTGAGGAAGTGCTTCACCTGGAAAAGTAAAACAATCAACCATCCCCTGAGATATGAGAGATCTGCATTTCAGTGACAGCCAACTTCTCGTCGCCCCTGTTGATCCCTTCCGGACTTGCTCTCATGGCCACCTCCTGGTTGCAACACTTTGCCTTTTTCTGCTTTCTAATTTGTACCTATTTGGGGGTCATTTAGGTTGGCCTAAGAAATAAATGCCATAATGAGTCTTTAGATGTATACATGTGAAAAGAATGTAATGGTTGAAATCGAGTCAGGTAGTCCCAACTGGTGTGGAGTTAGCAGTTGCATAACCTCATGATTTGATATGCTGTCATCGGCAAAATATATTAATTGACAGATATGTTTAATTGACATAAAATATAAACTACACACTCTTATGCCTGAAAGGAACACTGGCTGGAAAGCAGGTCCAAAAGAACCTCAGCATGGCCAAATCATAAGTTCACTGAGGATTAGCTGGGAAAGCCTGACATACTTGCTCTAATCTAATCCTCTCAACAAGAACCATCAAGAAGCCCAGAAGCAGCTTGCAAGCACCCCTGCTGTGTGCATTTCCTACTCAAACCTTGCCCTGTTAAAGTACCCAGCCAAGACCTTGAAACAATCCATCCATTCCAGGCCCCTTTTGGTTAATATGCCAGAAAGCAAATAACTCACACTCCTTCATGGATTGAAATGGAGTATATAAATCTTTGGTTTTGAGCAGTCCCGTGGAGTATCTGAAATGCTGGACAGTACTATGTTGCTTCCAATTTGGTCTGCCCTTAACAAGTCTAAGCCATTCTACAGCTTCTTCACCATTCTTCTGGATCGGTAATTATAACCCCAAAACCCTCAGCCTCACTAGCCATAATTTGTCCTCCCTTTATCCTAAGGTTACCTCTTCTATGAGTGAGTGACTGTGTCCTGTGTGTGTATGTGAGTGGATTCTCCTCAATAAAA
>CAOLHI010005480.1:0-67196 GCA_948474755.1 Ctenosaura bakeri
CACCATCCTAAGGCAATTGTCAAAGGCCATTTTTGCCCTACACTGTTATAATGCTGTTATTCGACTTTCAACATCCTGTGGAATTCTGGGGTTTGTAGTTTACTGGGGCCAGAGCTCTCTGGCTGAGAATTCTAAATGCCCTTTCTTAAACTGCAAACCCCAGGATTCCATAGGATGTAGAAAATGGAAAAATAGCTACCATAATAGCACTTTGCAGAAATGGCCAAAGTCCCCAGGTACAGTGCAGGGAGGGAAGGGGGTTAGACAGAGCTTGTGAACCCTCTAGCTCCACCCCCACCCATCCTCCGTACCTGGCATCATGGCACTCTCCATTGGAGGCCAGCAGTGATGGGTCCTCCCCTGCAGCACCTTGCACTGCATGGTCCAGATCCATAAACAGATGCAGTGATTCTAAGTGTGCCTAGCTTCACACCACAGGGAAAAGCAGAAACATTTTAGGATTGTTGCTAGTAGAAGAAAATTCCTTCCAAATTCCATTTATGATGATCACTCAGACCATGTGCATAAGGAAAATTTACTTGTAGAGCCATCTAAAAGGCTGTTTGCAGTATACAAGTATAGATCTATTACCAAAATAGATTATTTCCTGAGCATCACTTCTTTATCAGAAAATTTACTGCAATTTGGAGGCAAAAATAATGTTGAAAGAATACACCACAGACAAGAAGAACACTTCGACTTGTTTTAGAAAAAAAAAAAAAAAGGACAAAAAAACCCCTATTCAAAGCTAATGATGTATGCTTGTGAAATAAAACTTCAAGGTTGGGTAAGCCTTGCATAAGTAAACAAAAGCATTCTCAGCTTCTTAGAGATCAATTGAAGGCTACTTCCAAAATCCATCGAGGGATAACTTTCACCAGCTTCCACTTTTCTCTTGATTTTCATTTTGGTGGCCCAACTTGCTCTTTTATCCTGCTGGGTAGCATCTGGTGAAGAAACCTTATTTGCTCACTTCCCTATGTTTTACTATTCATGCATGCTCAATATGAGATTATGGAGGCAGCTCCTGTTTCCTTGCCTGTCATAGCCAGGTAAACACAGGTAGAGTAAAATCATCTCGAGCAGAATTTCATTCTTTTCCCTGCTCAGTAATTAGTAGTGCCCAGTTCTGAAAGTTTGTGTTTCTCCAGCTCTTTCACCATCCTTCTAATGCTAATGCTGCCAAAAAACCTTTTAACTAGACAAAGAATGAGGAAGAAAAGGGGACTGGGCAAGTGTAGAAAGACTTGGAGCTTCACTCTCAGATGCTTTGTTAACTGAGACGTGCCTTAAACCAGACCTTTCCAAACTTTTCATGTTGGTGACACACTTTTTAGACATGCATCATTTTGTGACAGAGTAATTCAGTTTTACTAGCAAACGGGATGTTAAATTCACCCCTTATAAGAGATACAGACCTATACATAAATTGTAATAATGAAATGTATGGGGACACAAGATTCTCATGAAAACCTTTCATATTTATAAATAATAACATACATTTCCAAGACCTACACACTTCAGGCGACACATGAATGTGTCATGGCACACTGCTTGGAAAGCCCTGCCTTAAACCAATGTGTATTTATTCATATATAAGTTCTGCAGTGCTCTGTGCAGCTTTACCATAGCAAGTAGGCTCAAGATTGGAGCTTTAACTGAGTAGGAGATAGAGATTCCACCTGAACCTCAGGAAGAACTTCATGATGGTCAGAGCTGTCCAGCAGTGGCATATGCTGCCTCAGAGTGTGGTGGACTCTACTTCTTTGTAAGTTTATAAACAGAGGCTGTATGGCCATCTGTCGGAAGTGCTTTGATGTATATTCCTGCGTAGCAGGGGAGTGGTCTGGATGGCCCCTGGGGTCTCCTCCAACTCTATGATTCTATATAGCACAGCAAGCATGTGGAAGGAAGGCAGGTGTGACTGCACCTGGATGAAACACTGCCTTGGAATCCCACATAAGCTACTCAGAGTTTCAAGAAAGAAAGTTTGGATATAAATATAACAAAGGGTAAATAAAATAAACATTTTGCCCTAGATCTGGTAGTTCTGATGCCCCAGAGCAAAAGGAGCCAAGCCACAGGGAGAGCTGCTTCTCAGCAGCAATAAAAATGAGGTCAAGTGCTTCTGTAAGCCAAAGATTTATGGATTTTGAACAGCAATGAATTCTAATTTTCTTGGATGTGTGTTCTTTTTTTCTTTTCTTTTTTTCCTTTTCCAGGTCTTGCTCACCTCACACTTTCCTCTTTTATTTCCTTCCTCAAATGACTAGAATTTTACACAATGGAAAGTCCACTTCTTGTATCACCTCCCCACTTGGAGGTATAGCAGGGAGATTGTTTCTTTTCTTCTTTGCTTCCTTTCCTGCTTTTATTTTGTGTTTTATCAGCCAGCATCCTCCATTCTTCTCCCCTCCGATTTCCTAGACATGAGATAAATAGTCCTGTATCTTACAAGCTAAATACAATTACTGCTATCAAAACCAGAGCCTTTCTCTCCTTGTAAATGTCTCTCGGAAGCTGATAAGCTGTTCAAGGCAAACCACGGGCTCCGGCTTAATCCTGAGATTAAACATAACCACCCAGAAGACATCAAAAGATAATATGGGGATGGTTGAAGGAAAAAGTGAGATTCTTTCTTAAGATATGAGGAGATGACATACATACAACTCAAGGTTATTTGTAAAGAAATTAGCCAAAACACAGAAGAGCTTGCAATTATGGTGGGATATTTCATCTGATAATGTTCTGGCTATTGTAGATACTGGAGATGAGATTTAGCAGGGAGACCATTGAGACCAGTCGACTGAGGTGGGGCTTTATTTATAGATGTCTGCAGCTGCATGTTGAGAAATGAAATCTCCTAAAAACCACTATGCTAGAATTGCCCATTAGAACATGTTATAGTATAGTTCTGAGACCACCTCCAGTTTCTCAGACAGATGGATTATTTCTCCAGGGATAACAATGGCCAAGTTTGTGAAAACTAAGATAACAGAACTAGATTATGGCATGCTGGGGCCCTAAGTCGTGTCACAGTCAGGTGGCCTCATAGCATTACAAAGTGTACTATATAAAATATGAAAATTATGGTATACAGATATCTACTGTATCTAAATATAGATATGGCTATAAATCTAAATCTATGAGATCTAGATGTATATATAAACATGGATGGTTATAAGCTTGTCCCAATCTAAGGTCTTGAAGTACAGGCCATTTCTGCACTACACTGTTATAGTGCTATTATTCCACTTTCAACATCCTGTGGAATTCTGGGCTTTGTAGTTGACTGTGGCCAAAGAGTTCTCTGGCTGAGAATTCCAAATGTCTCTCCCTAAACTGCAAATCCCAGGATTCCACAGAATGTTATAATAATAGCACTATAACAATGTAGTGCAGAAATGGCCTTAGTGTACTTACCCTGTGCATCTTTAATGTTTGCTGCTGCTGCTGCTGCTGCTGCTGTTGTTGTTGTATGCCTTCATTTCTACCCTGTGATGACCCCAAGCCAAACCTATCATGGGGGTTTCTTGGCAAGATTTGTTTAGGGGAGGTTTGCCTTTGCCTTTCTCTGTGTCTGGGAGAATGTGACTTTTCCAAACTCACCCAATTGATATTCATGGCCAGATAGGAATTTGAACCCTATTCTCAAATCACTACTCCTAGCTGGTGCTTTATTTTTAATATCTTTAACATAACATGGTTAACTTGCTAGTTAAGAAAAAGGTTGCCTGGTGAAATAAGACACACAACTCTTGTACCTTGAATGGTTGTGCAGAAAAGGGAATTTCAGAAGGTGTTGCCGGTTAACTGGTTGTGAAACAAACAACACTTGTTTAAAGTCCCTCTTCTGCACAACTGGTAAAGATACAGGATGCTGTTCCTTCTTGGCAGCCCTCATCAGGAATAAAGAATGCGAAATCACTCAACAGCTTTAACTGTTGCCCCAGAATTCTGTTTCTGCAACAGAATTACACACACATACACACAACCCTACAAGGAAATCCAACCATTTGTGTGAAGCCACAACAGGATTCTGACTAACATCTGATAACAACCATATCAGCATTATACTCGCATTGAGCAATTCACTAAGCAGGTCGTTTTAAGAGACTCCACAATAAAATACCTCACCCACATCAAACTCACAGAGGGGGAGAAAAGGAAGATAAAAGAGTTACAAGGAACTTCCAGAACTCAGAAAGTGCAGCCTATTCCCATGGCAACTCCCCTCCTAGCTGTCTCTGGGGAAAAGAGCATCAGGAGAGGCAAGATGGAAAAAAGGCTCTCCCTGCTCAGCTGTCTTTGTTAAAGGGGATAGCACGGTAAACATTACAGGCACCTTCACACACATCAGGGTAGCAGCAAAAGTAGACACAGATAGGACTGCATACTGAGTGTACCCTCCAGTATGCACTTTAGGAATTATTGAAGAGTGTGTTGTTTGGAAATATAAAGTAACCCAATGCACATGCTAAAGCCCACATTTTTGGTTGGAACAGTTAAATTTCAGATTTTTCCACTTCTCTGCATTTTACAGTACCGTTCTCAGCTCAGAAATATACCAAAATCTGAAACATGTGCTTTCAGATAAAATACACGAAGAAATGTGAACCTTGAGAGACCATACTTTTAGAAATATGTATTGTGTAGGAAATGGGTTCTAAAATAAAATTAATATATAATATTAGTGTAGATTTTTTTTAAATCTCTCCTAATTGCAACTAATGAAGAAACAGGCCAGGACAGATTTATAAATGTACATATATAAAATTGTCACAAAACAAAAATAGACCAATCCAATAGACCAGTCCAAAAAATAGACTAATTCCACATACATAGCAACTCATGCATGCGTAACCTCTTGTATTGCCAAGTGTGCAACGTGATGTGTGACATATGTGTTTGCGCTTGTAATTACATATTAAAAGTGGGAAATTTGGTCATCATCCATATGGCTATATGTGCCTATAATCTGTAGGTCCCTCTGTAGTAGGGGATGGTTCATAGGCCTACAGATCTGTACCAAGGATTAATGTGTGAACTATCCCAGTTTGGACTAATGACAACTGTTAATAATTAATGACTTAATTATTTATTCCTATGACTCTTAGCCCAGTGCTCGGGGTACTTTACATTCAAAACATAAGATTGCATTTTTAAAAAAGGCAGTACAAAAGGAGAACAGAAGCAGATGGGGGAAATAGTGCCATATGAAATATACTTACAGTAAAATCACCAGCAGGGAAAAAGAAGAGAACAAAACAGTGCAGATGACTAAAAGCATTAAAATAGTTCATGGTACAGAAGGAAGAATTAAAAAGCCTTCATCTGACACAGAGAAGACCATAACTCTGATGCTGAATGAGCCTCTCTTGAAATGGCAGTCTAACAGAAAGGTCAGCACAAATGAAAAGAGCCTGTCTTTCATACCTACACACCTCACCTCATGTGGTGAGGACCCCCAGAGGAAAGCCTTGGTCAATGATCTTCAGATTCAGATAAGTAAATGTAGGAGGAATAACTCTTTAAGTAATGATCCTGAGCCCTTTAGTATATTCAGAGAGCATTTTTATGAGTATATATAAAATGTACTCCTTAGGAAACTGGTTAGATTCCAGCATGTCTAAACCTTTGGCTTTATGAAAACTGTTTTAGGGACTCTGATATGACCTCAATTTTGAATTTTGATCAGTTGTGTGGGTTGTTCTAAGATCCCTAATACTGCTTTTCATACATGGTGTTTGTACTGTTCAATTTTTCATCTCTTCCTCAATTTTGTGGGACTTAAATGAATGCTCACATACTTCCCAGAAGTGTGGATTAGAAGCTGACGGAGCTCTTCTGATGCACTGACTGCATCTCATAAGGAGACCAAAATAAATTAAAAGGCAGAATTAATATAAAACAGGCATTGGGGATGCCTGTTTTAGAAAATGGCACTATAGCATATGTTGAAAGAATCTGCCAAGAGGAATGATTAAAACATGACAAGTTGGTGAAATCACAAGCTGATTGTAGCTTGTCACTGCAGGGCTAGGATATGTGAAGTGTATTTATAAAAGCCAAATCAAAGCACGAGCATTACTGAATACCATGTGTGCATACAACTATCTATTTCCATGCCTCATGGAAACTTCTGCAAATGTAGGTTTGTGCATATGTGCATATTTCCATGTCATGCCTGCCCCCACAATTTCTGTGAGTTGAAAGGACTTTCCCTACCCTTCTTTTTCCTCTGATTCCATTCAGATTTAAAGAGGAAAACTGCATGATACATCCCACTTGCTGCAGTTTCCAGTCCATTCAATTTATTTGCATCTTCCTCTCATTTAACCCTTCTCTATTACTGAGGTATACCTTTGCATTCAGAGGGTGCAAAAGTTTATCTTCCATATGTAGATCTGCATCAAAATCCTCTTTTTCCTTGTGTGTGTACTGTCTTATTGAGAACCACACATCTTCCCAGCACATTAAGTGAACTGCCAGCTAGAAAGGGCCCAGTGGTTTCTTTTTTTATTTCAGTAATCAAGGATGTGCACTAACCACAAGTTTCTATTTGGATCTCAATTCAGTGATTCAGAAAGCAGGACAAATGCAGCTCAGACTGAATTCAGTTCAGTGGCTGCCTGAGTCCAAGTCCAACATTTCAGACTGGAAATCCAAATCTTCAGTTCTCCCATTAACTGTTATGACAAATCAACAAATGGCCATTTTTTCCTATTTATCCGAATTGAATGAATTGTGCACATAGTAAGCACTTAGGAAGAGATTACACCTGCCAAATTTCAGACAAAAAAGCACAAGCATTTTCCTTAGATGGTCAACAAATGCAACACTTATTCATTGTGAGTAGCAAAAGGTGTTTTGAGTTGTTTTGCACAGAATGAAGAGTACTTTTGGGACCCTTATGTAAAGCAGTCTCAGATATGTCCATGTCTTAGAAAGTATGAAGGGTTGCATGCTCCCACTACAATCTGAATATAATAGCCAAGACTCTATATCAATCTGGTTGAGCTGCTCCATCAGACATAACTATCCTCCATCCTCCACATACTCAGCACAAAACTTATACTTCTGCTTCTAGGTCACAGCCATAGTAATTTAGTGGCCAAGGGAGGATGGCCAGGAAATGTCAGCTGTGTTTTTGTAGATGAATGCACAAAGTCAACGTCATCCTCTGAAACTTCCAGAGGATCCCCAGGAGATCCAGAAGGATGGCTCTGTCTTCATGCATATGCTGCAGAAACAAAACTGTAAGCTGCCTGAGCACTCTCACCCTCCTCTGGCCACTAAATGGCCCTGGGAGAAAGCCAAGTTGAACAGAGGTACTTGCTTGGTCAGGGAGGTCATGGCACAAAAGAAGTGCTGGATACCCCCTTCTGCAGTGACCATAACAGGGCATTGTTGTTGTGATGGTTGTGTGCTTTCAAGTCATATCTGCCTCCACCTGAACCTCAGGAAGAACTTCCTGATGGTCAGGGCTGTCCGGCAGTGGAATACGCTGCCTCGGAATGTAGTGGAGTCTCCTTCTTTGGAGGTTTTTAAGCAGAGGCTGGATGGCCATCTGTCGGGAGTGCTTTGAGAGTGTTCCTGCATGGCAGGGGGTTGGACTGGATGGTCCATGTGGGCTATTCCAACTCTACATTTCTATGATTCTATGATTTATGGCAACTCTATGACAAACTTATCACAGGGTTTTCTGGGGCTGAGAGTGTGTGATGTGCCCAAAGTCATCCAGATAATTTCCATGGCCAAGTGGGGGATCAAACCCTGGTCTCCATGGTCATAGTCTATTGCTCAGACCACTACACAACATTGGCATATACAAGCATAATGTGGCATTGCACCTGTGTAAGCTCAGCTTAAAAAAATAAAAATTATCCCACAGATGATGATGAAGACATCAAAATAGTTAAATATTTTCTGTGTATTGACTCAGTCATAAATCAAAATAGACACACTAGTCAAGGAATCAGAAGAAGGGCAGCTATGAATGAATGGGAAAAGAGCATGAAGAATAAAGAGAAATTATTGAATACAAAATCAGAATCATCCATATTGTAGTATTTCAAACTTCTATGTGTAGTTGTGCAAGCTGAACAGTTAAGAAAGCTGACAGGAAGGGTATCAACCTATCTTAAAAATGCTGGAAAAAAGTTCTGTCACTCCTAGGGATGTCCAGAAAAACAAACAGATAAGTCCAAGACCCTAGAAGCAAAAATGACTAAATTGAGGCTATCATACTTCAGCCATATCATTAGATAACATAACTCAATGGAAAAGGTGATAGATAACACTTGATAAAATGGAAGGCAGTAGGAAGACAAAGACTATGTTAGAGGGAGATTCATGCCATCAATAAAACCATGGCCCTGTGTTAGCAATATTTGAGTGGGGCTGTTGGTTATCAGTGCTCATAAGGAGTTCATTCATAGGGTTGCCATAAGTTGAAGCCAACTTGATGGCAAATAACAACAGTGTCACTAACAAGATTCCAGCCAATGTGATGTTGCTGTATGCATAAGCAATTTATGACATCTAATTCCCCCTGTTGGAGAGAAAAGATCTCATGACGGGACCATGCCCATGTTCCTATCATGTTATAGATGTTATGGTGCCTGAGGATGCTCTTCATTCTGCTTTTCATATAAACTTACCTTCGTAGTAAAGCCACATGAAAATAATTATTGCTGGTTTGCCTGCAGATGGTTTTGCACCATTTTCATGCCACTGCCTGTGAGCCTAATATAATGAGGAGTGTTGTGGCAGAGATGGAGAAGCAGCCTATGAAGATCATTGTGCAATACAAAAATCAGGCATGACAGTTCAGCTTAGAGAACCTCCGGGTATTAATGTTGCTACATTTCTCTGTCAGGTTACTTCTGTTTCAGTTTTATGGTCAGATGGAATAATAATAATAATAAATAGTCTTAACATGAGTGCATGTGCGTGCACGCACACACACACATATAGTCCCCTCCATAGATGTACCCACACAAATAACAAACAGCTGGCCACAGGGCTTGGCAGCTTGAGCAATAACTTTGTGCTTTCCAGACCCCATTGCCTCCAGAAAGAACAGTGCCAGCTGCAATCTCAGGCTAGCCCAGATGACATGCAGTGACATAAGGGGCTTCAGCACACATGTCAGCATTTCCATTGCTCTGAGAAAGACAGCAGAAAGCCTTTCAGATGAAACAATAATATTTACTTTAAAAGAGAGACAATCAGATAACAGAAAGAGGATTCTGCTTGGATGAATGACCTCACTGCAAGATTTGGGGAGCCAGTAACCTCTGAATTCAGTATTCATAACCTGTCAGTAGTGGAACAACTATACAAAATTGGGGTGACATTTACTTGAGGTTCATTATATCAACCATGCTCTCTACTATGTCTGATACATACCAGTTTCCTGCCAACAGCCTTAGATTACTGCTGTAGAGACAAAATAGAATTCCATTTATAACATTTATAACATTCCTTTTTTTTTCTTTGCTCTGCATACTTTCCATTATATGGTGCCCGAGTAGAATTGGTTAACATATTTGGAGATGTAGTGAAAGACACCAATTCTTAATTATGTAGGGTTTTTTAAAAAAATAAAGATTTCATTTGTTTCCTTCCAGAAAGAAGGGAGCAGTTTTCTGCCAGAGCCACCAAAATAACACAGCTGTCGTTAGGAAGCTTGACTTTAGAAGTTTAGGTGTCATTTGTTGCTCTCCCTCAAGCAATAGAACATCTTGGTCTGGCCAGAGTCAACACAACCAAAAAAGGCCTTCTTAAAAAAAAAAGCAAAAAAAAAAAAAAAAAGCTGATTTTTGACAATTGGTGACTTCCCTGTCAGTGCAGTGGTGAATCTATTCTGGGTGCTATTCTGGATTTCAAAGAAACTTTCCAAGGTCCTGAACCTGTTTTAGGGTAGGGCTAAGCATCTCGGACAGCTCCTTTAAAACTTATCCTGAAACCTGGACTTGATTCACCACTCCATGGACAAGGAAGCCACCAGCCATGGCTATTGATTTTTTTAAACAGTATTTCATTAATGCTTCATTGATTTTTTTTTAAAAAAACTACACTTAGAAATCCAGATGATTTATTTTAAGCTTCCTCTCCTCCACCTGTCCCTAGAAATAAAGTAGCTTATATTTAACAAGCAATGAAACACTTGTAATTGAATCTTATTGAAACAGCACTTAATTTGGCTACAGTTGGTAGACCCATTATAGAAAAAAAAATGTTTGGATGCATTGTTAGTTCACAGTTCTTATTGTATTAAAAAATTGAACTGGACAAAACAAGTTTTTGTTCTGTCTTTGATCTCATAGGCACTTGCCTTGCCAACAAGCTGCAGAACTGTGATCTGAATTCTCCCGAGAAATTGCAATCCTTATGATAAAGAGACACGACCTCCCCTATGCCCTTTCACCAACTCAACCTATGTAGAAAGTTGAAAGTAGTGGAGGGTGACAAAGGACCTTGCTGCAGGGCAAAGAACTGTTGCTTTATTCTCTTGCTACATAAAAGGGAGAAGGAACTTGGAATAGGTAGCCAGAGAAGGAAAAGTTGAACAACAGTGTTTGTTAGAGGAAATTGTCCACTTGGAGCTCTCTAGGGTCTTGCTGAATAGAGGGCATTCTCTTTGATTCATAGATGCCTTCCACTGTGCCTATCTATAACTAGGTGTGCCTCCTGCCCCACACTGGAACTCTTTTATACTGTGGATTGTTACTCATAGTATATTACTCATCATCAGGACAACCTGAAATGTCATTATATTCTGGAAGTGAAATATGGGAAATAAATGTAAGCTACTGTAGTATAGTGGATAATTTTAGAATTAGACTAAAGTTCAGATACTTGCTTAGCCACAAAGTTAACTGTTGTTTAATCTGGTCACTAACTTACAGTGCAACCTCACTAATGGACTTGTTGTAAGGGCAAATGGAGTGAGGGAACCATGCTGAGATGAGAACCATGTTGATAGAAGGAAAGGATGTATAAAAATAAAACCTTGTCAGCTCTACCACATCACATAAAGAACACTCATGATTTGAAGCCACCAAATATCTTGATCCTTATAAAGTTACATGTCTCAGTGGTCTACAGAAACTTTACAGGTGTCCATTCAACTCCAAGGAACTGGAATGAAACATTTCTTAGAATAACAGAAGTTAAAAGTAGGGTGATTTTTACAGTAATAAAGGTTTTTTTAGGCTAGAAGAAATTCAGGGACAAGTTCACTTGGGTGATTGAGGACTAACTTTAGTGGACTTTCTGTTCTCACTTCACTGCAGTCTTGCCTGCTAATTCTGTCTCCTGTTCCTGGTATCTTTTGGTGCCCATGTTCTCTTTTATTCCAAAGCCTATGGGTTGAGGTGGCCTTGGTATGAAGTTCAGCTCTTGACAATGAAAGCACCACAATGAGAGGAATGAAAGAGTGAGATGAGACTTAAAGGAAATGACAGGATCAGAAGGAAAGAGAAGGTCAAGGTCATCATGGGCTAGAGGAAATGAGAGGACAGAAAAGAAAGGCAGAACCAGAATAGTAAGTTCTGTAACTTTTTCAAACAAGGAATGCAGAGAGAAAAAGACAAATAGTTGGGAACTGAAGCAAGCTTGAATAATGAAAATAGTTTGCTCTTCTGTTCAAATCCCTTAATGATGCTTTTTCAGGAGAAAAGCTGAAGCACAAGTAGGTTACCTTGATAGGGTTGTGGAAAAGTTGGTACAGAATCTAGATGGCCTAACAAAGTCTCGCTTTATCAGTGAAACCTGAAAACACTAAACAGTGCCCCAAGACACTTTCCAAAATGATTGGTGGAATTCAAACTGAAATCCAATCAAATCATATGTTTATGTTCCCATGCTGGTGGGGGGTGCAGATGGATCTGTGGCAGGGGTGGTGATGGTCTGCCTGTTCTCAGCTCCTCCTGTAACTGCTGCCAGTGCTGAACTTATGCTGGAAATAGGTCCAGCATCTGGGTGGCTCCAGTGCAACCTGGAGCTGTTGAAAGAAGAACAACTGAAAAGTGAAAGTGAATTTACTGCTCCAGTGGCAATGGATATACCATCTCTCTCTGTACTATACAATGGAGATATTTGTGGAATGTCTTAGGTCTTTTCTTTTCCTATAAGTGAGCCACTGAAGAATGGCAGAAACACCATCCAGGAACCTTCCTTGAAATTAGCTTAAACTTCAGCTACAACATTGCTAACTCTTATGGGTCTTCTGCAATATCACTCAGACCTAAGATAAATATTAATGATATTTGGGTTTTGCTGGGCAGGAAGGGTTTTGCATCTGCTTCCTCACACTCTCTTCGAGTCATTTCTAGATTCTAGGAATCTAGGTGGAGACACCCACGCATTAGCCAACCACGGCAGATAGATGTCCTCCTATTTGTCCTATGCCTTTTGGAGAAAAGATATAATGATCTTACATACTGCTGGCATGGTAATTGGAACCGAAATCAGTTCTCACTCAATTAAGAATCTTTCTCCAAACTTCTTTTACTACTTTGTTTATTTAAGCAGCCTGAGAGTTAGCCCAAGCATTAACAAATATTTATATAGTGAGTCTACTTGCAAAAATGTTTGCCATGCATTATTAGTATTGAGATGAGCAAACCTAAATCACAGTTTAGCTGAAGAGTTAAAGGGTTGTAATGCAGAGGAGAAAAGTTATATAGCTGAGTAGTAGGGGCAATATTTCGACCACTAGTATCAGTACCAAACGTTGTGATTTTTAGTGCACAACCAGCCTCACAGAATCTTACTTCCTAAGAGGATCCTTCCTGGATCAAACCAAAGCTGATCTAGTCCAATTATGCACAATTGCCCAGCACAAAGACAGTGGATTGGATCTAGTTTGCTACTACCACCAGGAGCACTAACTAAGTAACTCTACCCAAGATGTTCAAGCCAGCAAGAAGGAGGTTGATGTTTGCCAGCTTCCCCCTCTCCATGCAGCTTCCAGTGCTACTATAATCCTTCATTACAGATGAGGGGAGGGGTGAATAGGGAGGAAGAATCTGAAAAAATACCTACCACATCATCTTTCAGTAGGATCAAAAGCCTTCTGCAGATACAGATGAAAAGATCTAGGCTGGGAGGAGGGCTAAACCTCTGGTCCATGTGCCTAATCTGGTCTAGAGAGGTTTACAAACTCAGTAATGTCAGGCCTCCAACTGTCCCCAATTTCGTCTGGTACTCAGTCTGTGGAGCGAGGGACAATCCTCCCCAGTTTATCATTCTCCCCTCCTGGTCTTGATAAAGGCCAATTGATTAGAGCTGTAAATCTTGCCTTGTTTTGTCCTTTTATGGTAAATGGAACAATTCCCCTCACTTCAACATGGCAAGTTGTTGTTGTTGTTATTGTTGCCACCAGTAATGAAGAAGTTGCACCCCCAACCCTATCTACATGCCTCACTCTCAGACTGGAGGCAAGGACTCATGCAAGGGCTAAGAAATCAATAACACTGTGTTAGAATAGTCTCTTCACCAAAATGTCAACAAGAAGATTATTCTACATTTGTACAATACCTATTGTAATAGGTATTGCATTGTATTGCCTCCCAGCAATTGATATCAGAAATATATTGGCCAGAATCCTGTTGGTGTCTATCTTGTTCTTGTTGTTGTTTGGTGTTATGTTGGTTTCCACTTATGGAGGTCCTAAGAATGAGACCAGAGTCCAGTCACCAGCAACTCTGCTCAGGTCTTGCAATCTCAGAGCCATGGCTTCCCTGATTGAATCAATCCCCCTCTAATGCTGTCTTCCTCTTTTCCTTCTGCCTTCCATTTTATTGGGCATTATTTCATTTTCCAGTGAGTCATGTTGTGTCATGATATGGCCCAAACAGGAGAGCTTTGGTTTAATTGTTTTGGCTGCTAGGTAGAGTCCAGTCTTTATTTGCTAAGGGCCATATATTTGTATTTTTGGAAGTCCATGGTATCTGTTGAAGTCTCCTCCAGCACCACATTTCAAATATTTGACCCTGTCAACTTTCTTCATTGCCCAACTTTCAATACATAGAAGTGGGATATTTAATGGCGTGTATGATCCTGATGTAGTATTTAATTACGTATCTTTACACTTGACGTTCTTAAGCAATTCCTTCATAGCTTCCCTTCCAAGTCTCAGTCTTCTTCTGATTTTTTGATTATAGATCTTCTATGGAAGCAGTTGGACATTTTGTCTAATGTGAAGCATCTGCATTCAGTTCAGGGTTGTGGAAGCCACCTAGCACAGGCAGTGCCATTGTGCAAGCTGAAGCTCACGGTGCATGGATATGCATGCACATTTGTTTGCCAGTCTGGTGTCTTGATTCAGTTGCACAAAATTGCTGTTCAACATAAAAGTTGTGTAGCACAATCCTTGCTAACTCCACCTGTTGAAATTTATGGTATGCAACCCTGGTCAGGATTCTGAGCAGAGATGTACTGCTATGAACATTCTCATCATTCTAGGATTCCCCTGATCAGGTTTTCCTCACACTTAAAAACACTCCCCCCCCAACCATGTTTTCAAATCAGAGGGAAGACACCTAGCAGAACTCTGAAGAACTTTAAAGTCTGCTAGCGTGATGCACAGTCTCAGCTGATCATCTTACATGTAGCTTCTCTATTAGTCACAAAAAATATGCCTACTCTAGTCACTTTGAAACTTTACTTTTGTTTTTTTGGATGCCAAATTACACTACCTTCCTTGTTAATTTAGGACAGATGATTCCACACATCCCCAACAATAGTTTTATTACCATCTTCAAAGACTTGACAGCTTATTAGGTTGTATTAATATTACACCTGGAAGCAAATGTTTCCTTCTCCCACTGCAATTTATTGGAACTTTTAAACTACTCTCTGCTTTGCTTTTAACAGCAGTACATCATCATTACTAGCATCTGGACCAAGAAGCAACATTTGTCAACGTCCAAATTGCTCTTTCATTTCTTTGGCTTGAAAATTCATTTTGGTGTAGAATATGGCCAAATGGAATAAAGTTTGTTTAAATTGAAGTCTTTGTATTTTTAAAAAGAAACACTAAGATGGGGGGGTGGATAGTTGAATAGGTGAATTCTAACCAGCTTGTGAAATGTTTAATGAGATAAATAAAATAATGGCACTGGCAAGAACCATAAAGCATTTTGTGCTCTAAGAGGGATGGTAGACATGATAAAATGTAAGATAATCATAGCAATCACAGCAAAAGAATTATACTTTCCCAGGATAATATTCATGTTGGTTACCACATCTTGAAAGTATTGTTTTTCTTGCAGTTCACAGTGTATGCTTTTAAAAAAATCAAGTTTATGTGAAACTGATAAAAATTCAGCAGTAAGAAAGATTAATTCTACAACCAGCCACTGTAGATTATCCAAAGTAAGCACATTCATAAATAGATTATAGATTATCCAAAGTAATCACATTCATATACATTTCCGAGTTGTGCATGATTCTACTTCTGGTAGTTACAATGGGGGGATACAAAGCTTTCAAAGCACTGAAGGACATTTGAAGACTTACCTCACTTTGTCAGAGAAGCACATTAGTCAAACTGGTTTGTCTGGAGAATTTCCCTCTACGAGGAGACATTCAGAGCATAGTTCTAAAAAATATTTGTTTGGATGGACACTTAAGACATTAACTTTTCTGCATGAGAGCAAAGCACTGATGGTCCTTACTTCTATGGTATTTTCTTACCTTAATTGGCACAGAAATGTCAGTGGGCAAAATATTAGTTCCTAAGAATGTGTGAGCCAAACTGATCTTATTTTCATCTTTTCCCTCCTCACCCTAAATTTTGCTCCTTGTGTCATACAAGATGATACAGGCTTCCCACCACTTATCGGACAGTTTAATGATTGGAGCACTGTCAAAAAGCAGCAATGGTCAAAAAGGGGAACCCATCTACTTAGAAAACATGGAGGTCTTGCAGAGGCTCACTTGGGATTGACCATGCACATATTGTTTTTATAAAGTCTCTCAGCTGGCATGGTGCCTTTTTTTCCTGCTTTGAGCTCACTTTGCAATCAGCGCATGTATTATCCCAAACAAATTTATGTATGCAAGAAGGACTGACTGAAGCCTGCTATTCTGACACTCACAAAACAAAGATGAGTTCCATTAATTCAACCAGAGCATCTGCTCTTTCCAAAGGCAAGACTTGGGACCACATGCATATGAGTATGGTCCCAAGCAAGCTTCCGTAGGCAAGAAGAACTGATGAAAGTTCAGACCTTCACGTCAAATTAATGGAACTTGTCCTTAATTTGGAAGCATTGAAAGACTGAGTTGTCAGATATTGGGACGTCAAAAGGTGGAGGCTTCCTTTACGCATAAGTTGTTGAGTATTCTCTACTCTTTCATATTGGTTTTGCTTGCTTTTGCTTGTTTTCTTTTGAAACAGGGAGCATAAAATCTTGAGCCTTGACTATTTAGTTGGAGAAACAACACTGAAAAACTGGTTTACAGGTATCTTTCTTGACCAGTATATTTATATAACTGTTGGCATCATCTGTTTATTCAGGTAACTATATCAAAGGAAAGAGTTTGAGCTCATATCTCTGTCTCCTTGCTTTGGAAAAGAAGTTGTTGTCAGAGCAAGGAGCATGTAAGTCATGAAATAAATTGATAAATTTTCTCTTTCTGGTGGAAGAGGAGCTCAAAGGTCACAGAGGTGCTTTCTTTTTATATCACAATGGTCTTGTGAATAGAATATTATTCATACAAGCAGTTGAATATTTATATTGAACAGAAAGAAAAGCATATAAAAGGGGTTAGGATCATACGATTACCTTGTAATATTACAAAAGACACATACAAAACTTATTGGATGGCTTTGTGCATGTAGAGAGAAGTGAGATCATTGCTCATCCAGTTTTTGTGCTTCTAATGTAAAATTTACAGAGAAAATTCTTGTGCCTCTCTCAGAAGGTGTTCTCATACCTGATGAGCTTACAGAAGGTGGATGCATATTGGCCTCCTTCATATGTTACAACAGAAACATGAAAAAGGTTCATGTGTATCACTTGTACATGTGCTCTTGAGGTTCTTCATTATATTTAAAGTATCTTTCAAGTACAGCAAATTCTTCATGTCTGTGGAAATTTCATTTCACGCCCCCCCACAAATGGGAAAAATTACAAAAACTTGTGTATCATATTGTTAAATGGTGGCAACATGTGTGTGGACATATGATTGTCACCACCATTTTGGTATAGGATGTGGTGCTGCACCCTCACTTAAATTTCCAGATCCAGAAGTAATTTATATGGAAAGTCCACTGTATAACAATACAATCACATGGGGATTTCTACCTTTGCCATATCTGTACTCTAGTTTTACAATCCAATGTACAGTTGAACATCAGCAAGAATGCTTGTGAGTTCATCTTGGTATATCCATTCTTTCAGATTCAGACTTAATACAAGATGATAGAATGTGTATCACTCAACTCATAAACAAGATGGCATGATTTTAACTCCCGGTGAAACCGATGGTTCCGATTTCCTCATATTGTGTTCTGCATTGAGATACAGCTATACACTTGTCTGATTCTGAAGGGTTGTTATCACAGTCAAATGTGTGTGCAACTATTTTATCAGCCACAAGTAGCAAACTTAAAGTTTTTTTTAAAAAAAACATTTAGAATGTATTTTTGCAGTCTTCCTACTTAAGTGTGAAGATGCCATCTGTACTTTATTGTATGGGTCCTCTTTATTTATGTCTCTTCTGTCTGCCAAGAATCAGATTTTGACTCAGATAGGTGATTTTCATTGAAGAAGTGATTGTTCCTTAAAGGTGTACTTCAGAGATCATCATATAGTCTGAGGCCATACAAAGTGCTGCTGTTGTAAGTTTCTGTTTCTTAAGAAGATCAGCCTAAATATCCAGTAGCTTTGTGAAGTAGGATTGAATGGATTTTTTTTCCTTGCAAAGATGTTACTGCTTTCTGATGAAGTCTTTATGGTGATAATGAGGAACTTTCCTTTAACTCACTCGTGTCCATGACATGTGGAGATGAACACATTCTCATGCACATGTTCTTAAAGTCAGTCTGAATAACGGTGGAAATAAATGGGGAAAAAATAACTTTATAAAAAGGAACATGAAAAGATGCTAATGTTGTAATTTAAACTATTTTGGATTTTCAATGTCCTTCAGGTTTTTTTCCTAGTCTTTAAAGGTATTGTATTTTGATGTATATTTTAACATCAAAATATGCTTTCTGCAAAAGTCAAAATAACAATAATCATAAAATAAACTTAAACTTAAATTTAAAATCAAAATTGTTAATGATGTGGTAGAGATTAGTAACACATTTCCTGGTTTAGATAGAAGTCTACTGTTTGCTTGAAATGGGATTTTCAGGATTTTGTGTAGTGTCCAGGGTCTTATACATGAGTATGCATGAATATTATAAATGTTTCATTGAAAGACTGGAAGAAAATTAACTTTAAATGGACTTTAACAAAACATTTGTGGGACTTATCTCCTAGATTCTATTTTATTCAGGTCTTAATTTACTCATCTTGAGTAGTCTGTTCCTTACCATGGCTTTCAAAAATGTGGTTGAGAAAGATAGGCACTGAGGCTACTTAGCATTGTCACGTCATTTTGCAATACACAATCTGTACATTAGAGCTGATGCTTGGTTATAAAACTAAATGAACTAAGACTCTTATTGCTGGGCTATTCAGCATGATGTTGGGAAGGAATAAAAATAAATGTCCTTTTCTTTTGACTTTTGAGTCATGCACCCTACCTCTGACACAGAGGGAAGAATTAGACCCTTCACCTCGTTCAAACTGAATGAGAATGAAGTCAATTAATGCCATTGCTATTCTGTTAAGTTCAGAGATTTTTCAGAGGCCTAAGTAGATGCACCAGGCATTGTTCTGGATCCTGCCCTTCTTATTGTGATTCCTTCCTTCCCATTCCTGTCTGTTGATCTCTCAATCTTTTTATTCTTCTTGATTTCCTTAACTCTTCTTCAGAAATAGGATGTTAGAAGAGAACAATTCTTCTAACTTCTCCCTTTCTCCATTTTTCTCCTCCTGTCTCATTTTGTTTTATTTATTGAGAAAACTGCTATATTGAAGTTCCCTTGTACTGATTCAAATAACTGGTCTGTCTAATCCAATAGTATCCAAACGTACATGGAGCAGCTCTTCAAGGTTTCAAATATGAGACTTTCTCAGCCCTCCCTTCTGATATCTGTAACAGGGAGTGCAAAAGATTTTTCTAAAGAACATATGTATATAAACCATGCATTGTTCCACTGGCCTTAAGCTGTGACTCCGCTAAATTCTGCAGCAGTGGAATGTCATGCCCCTTCTCTGGATATGAACCATCCTTCCAGGGCCAAATGGCTCCAAACAACCCTAGGTTATTGAAGAGAGGATTAAATGATCCACATATTTGCATATGGCTCTTAGCCTTGCGAGAGGGTCTCTGATTGAATCTTGGCCAAGAAAACCTTATCACAGGGTCTCTGTAAGTCAACATGAAGGAAAGCAACAAAAATGCAACCAATATCTGGATGTTGGCTGTGGGCTGTACTGCCTAGATCTCTGCCCTGTTTTGTTATATTGGACCTCCTTTTGTGCTAGGCACTGGACTGCTTTTGACCCTGTTTGTGGATGTGAACTAACTGCTCATTTTTGCATCCTTCCAGCTTAGCTCTTGGACTACCTGGCTCTCCCCTTGAGATCCACTCATCCTGGGTTCTGTCTGGTGAAGGACGCTGACAAAGGTCAATGTCAGCATTACCCAGTTAAAAAGAAAAAATAAATTATTTGGTTTGATCTGGCCCAGAGGGAGACACACTGTGCACACTCTTTTTTTTTTAAAGAACAGGTTCACTATTTTTATCATCTGGCCAAGTCATAATTGCTACCAAAGTCTCAGTCTCACAAACAGGCAAGAACAGCTGATTCTGTTTGGCACCATAATTTCCCCAATTTCTGTATAGACATCTGCATCTCCCATGCGTGCCTATTTTTAGACCACAGTGTATTTCACCCTATCCAGACTGATTCATATAGATTTAGACTCAACAATTTGTTCCCCATCAACATGCCTCCCCACTGCCACCAGTTCCTTGTGCTGGATAAGCTACATATCATCAGTTTAAAATATATACAATTAAGAAACAAATACTGGAGAATGATTTTGGGTTCTCTGTCTTTGGACCCCTTTCTCGGGGATCAAATAGTCAGTGGAGTAATTCCAAAGTGCAGTGATCTGAGAATTTCATTGTTGATCTCTTTTTATGAGAATTCCAATGATTCTGGATTTGTGAAATATATTCTTTCAGCTATCTCTATGCCTTTTTATTAGTGATATAGACAACTTCCTATATCACTAATGAGATTGGAAAGATGATTGGCAGAGCAGGTTTCCGCACTTTTACACTGCCTTTTGAGTCATAATAGCAGGCATTATGGGCCAATGTCAGGTTGACACTGGGCCTCAGGTGCAAAAGCAGCAGAGGCAGTACAGACAAGTCTGTCAGGGTGCTTAATTAACTGGCTCTTTAAAGGGACTGTTACCTTTTGTAAGATTCATCCATGTAATGGCAGATGCTTATGAAAAGCTTTTGTTCTCTCTAATGCAGATTGTGTCCGATCAGGGCAAACATTCACTGGACTCAGTCTGTCATCTTCCTGAAGGCAGCAGGTCTTTTCACAGCTAACTGGTTGTGACTTCTGTCCTTTGCTCCAGACTAACCACCGATCTTTCACATCTTAACAGTCCCAGCAGGAATTTTGTAACTTGATATTACAGATTGCAATCTTCCTTTATGTCTGAATTTAAAGAAACAGGCCTGAAATCCAAATGTAAACTGACTGCCACTGTTACTTAAGTTCAAATTCAAATATGAATGACTGACCATCAGACAAATGCCAATCAGTCTGTTGGAAGAGTCATCCAATCTCTAGGGAGGCATTCAGTGGATGTGAAGACCAGGGTTGAAGCATTAGCTGAACATGCAAGATGAGATTCCAGATTCATTTCCTTACATCCCAAGATATCAGATCTTCCTTTCACCATAATATAGGTAACATCAGAATGAAAAGAACTGTAAAGTTTAAAATGGAGGAAGGGAAATGACATTTGGCATTTCTTTGGCTAAAGTGAATTCGTCTTACATGTCTTTCTTAGAGAAATTACCTACATTCCTTTTTTCATTTGGAACTGTACCAAGCATTCATTGTACTGTAGCATCTGTTTTTGAAGTGCTTTTCAACTCTAAAAATATCTGTGAATGGATCAAAAATGCCCATGAATGAAAGCAGTCAGCACCTGACTTTTCTGCCTATCCAATCTCCATCAGACCACAGAGTCATCCTCCCCAGTGTTCTCCCAAGAAAGCATAATGGTGCAGGAGTCAAGTCCTGCTTGTGGGCTTCCCATAGGCATCTAGTTGAATACTGTATGCACATGATTCTGGGGTAGGTAGGTCCTTGGTCTGAGCCAGCATGGCCGTTTCTCATGTTCTTATTCTTAGCGTGGTGGGTTGTGACTCTGGAAGCTACTACATGCTCCACAAACATTTAACTATGGAAGAACATTCACATTAGAGACATGAACATCTGAGAAAATGTAACAAAGACCTGGTCTAGACAAAGAACAGAATAAGGTGCATGTGAAATGACAGAGCCTTGAGACTGCAGCACTTCAGACAGCAAGGAGGGATGACATTTTTAGATGGTTTCTTATTTAAAAATCTTCCCACAGTTAGAAAACTATTGTCTTGCTAGGGAGTAAGGGGGTTCTGAGTATTTTGCTTGCTGAGGGGAGGTGTCGTCTTTATACATGGAGCACATGGCATCCTCTACCTGTGGCCTGAAGTGGAAGAGCCAATCTTTGCCTCTAATCAAGACTCATGAAAGAGGAAAGTGTTGAGGAGAAACTACAGGAGTGCACTTGGAATAATCTTAGGTTGGGACTTAAACCTCGTTCTGTTGGTTTCATCATATAGAATCAACCCTTCTGCTATGGATAGTCCCAACCTGCGTTTGGCCTCCTCATCTTGGTAGAGCAGGACAGATTGCTGGTACCTCGATGGATTCAAAATATTAGGTCTAGGTTCATCATTGCTTTTTGCAGGCATTCATTTCCAGTGTGCGAAGTAAGCTGTGGTATCTCACATACATCATAATCCTAGCATGACAATACAAAGGAATGTCCAAAGTATGTTCATCTGAATGTATTGTCAAGATACTTGATTGAAGAGAGTTGTCTCAAGTGCGCAGAAAAATGGTGGAGGTGCGTCCTGTGATACCTAGACCAGTTTTAACTTTCATGTGCTCATCTAAATGCAATGACTTAGGGCCCAAAATTGGCCATCCATAGAAAATATTCAAGGAATGCGGAAGACTTTCTTTTAAAGTTTTAATCCTCCTGATCTTCTAGAATTCCAGGAAATGAAAGCTAACTATTCTCTACCACACTAAAAGAAGATTAAATATATACCTTCATGTTTATGTATATTTAAATACCTTCATAAATAAAAGCAAAGAAACAAACCTAGGATGTTTTTAACTATTTCATTGACTTTTCAGATTGTTTTTAAGCTGTTTTTTAAACTTTAAAGGCAACACTGATACTGCGTTCCAATTGGTAAAACAGAAAATCCCCTTCAAATATAACCGGCCCGTAGAGGAATGGCTGCAGGAAAAAGGTAACAGTTGTTAAAGCTTTCATTTTAAATCCATTTTGATTCTAAACCCTCATTTTTAAAGCCTGCAAATAAATGTTTCTTAAATTAGAATCGCCTGCTGCATAAATGACTCATTTAATTTTCATTATAATTTGTGTCAACTTCCACCTGCCATATGTCGATAAATCATGCTATAATACATTGCTATTAAAACAAAGTTAAAGGGACAGAATTCTAAGCTTACTATTGAACAGCGAACAAGGAAGAAGCAAAAATTAAGGAATCAAGTTTAAACAAACAAACAAAAACATGTATTATGGCAATTTAACCACTGCATGAACTTTTTGTTAAAAAAATATTTAAACTACACTTATATCAAATTACATTTAGCATCAAATGTGTCTTTAAAAATATCTTTGAAATCCTATTTCAAGCACTTAGTTTCAGTTCTTCCCCACCTACTCTCATTTTTACAGTGTTAGAGCTATGGTTATCCTAATCATTTTAATGTACATAATCTGTTTGGGGTATTTTCTCCCCACTCCCTAAGATGTGGAACATGATATATTTAATATTGTACAAATTATAATAAAGAAAAGGTAGAAAGTGATGAGTTTTATATAAATCTACATTTTTCTTCAGACTACAAATCCATACTGTTCCAGTGATCTTTTTCCACAGAGGATTTTTCACATATTGAAAACAACTCACATTGCACAACCCATTATTCATGTTTGCTGTACATGGATAATGAAGTAATCCTATATGGATTAGTAGAACAGACCTGTAGATACATTTCTGCAACACCAATTATGTATGTATATGAGTGTAAACCAGTCTGTATTCCCAGACTAGCTATTCCCATCTTTGGCTCCAATTCTATGCACGCACATTCTGGGAATAAACCCAATTGGGTACAATCGGACTTGTGTAGAGGACATGTATAAGACTGAACAGTTGCTAATCTATATGTGAATGCAGATATTGAATCTGCATCAAGGAAACATGCACATACATTTCTTCCATATCATTTTGCTCACCATCATCACTCAATTTGAGTCCATTATATTTTTCAGCCCCTGTGGTTTTGGTGGGGTGATATGTAGCCCCCAGGAGACAATTCAAATAAGCACACAGATGTTCCAATGATTTCATGAAACTTCTGCATGTGCTTAAGTGTTTTCAAATAAGAGAACATTAAGTATTTTCTGCCTCCTAACAGTTTGTCAAAATTAATGGAGAACCTATCATCAAGGATAAGGGCAGTCATAAGTCCCATTGATATCAGTGAGAACTTATCACAAGTAAATTTCATAGATCTCAGTTGCCAGCATCTCTAAAGCCCTGCTACGATATTCAGGTGCACATCAAGACTCAGGTTTCTCTTCTGCACAAAGCTCTTCTTGCTGCGGTGCAGGTTGCTCCTGAAAGTCCACTGAGTTTGTGGAATTGTGCCCAGTATAGAATATAGGCCACACTTAGCAGAGCATCCTGAGAAATATCCCTGTGTAGACACAAATGCATCTCTTTGAGGCTTGGCCCTCATGGGCCTAAATTGTAGTGTATGCCTGACTCTGGTAGACCCATTGATACATTGAACCTATTAAATGTTGACTAACCCATTCAACAATTGATTGAATGGGTCAGCTGTAGTTGGGACCAACTGGTAGGATGCCAGTCATTAAATTTAAAGACTATATATTTATGTCCCACATAGTTTTTCGGAAATTATACCTGGGCAGGGCAATCCTAACTTTAACCTCAAAGAGCTTTGCTGACAGAGCTTCTGATATATCCCAAATGCTTAAACTGTTTGAAGTGAGGGACTGTGTTGATTCTACATAGTTTGCCTCTCTTCAGCAATTTTTCTCTCTCGTTATACTACCTCCTCTCTTGAAATCAAGGTTTTAGACCAGGAGTCAATTATTGTCTATCTTGGATCTTAAACCTGCCCCAGAGCACTTTTCCTCTACTTATCTCGGCATCCTGTAAAAGTGCTGGTGAGCTAAGGGTTGATATGATTTTTCCTGAGGTCCCTGTGATGCTTTCCCAGGGATTGGAAACTTGCAGCATAAACATGATTTAGTAGAAAACATTATTGTTTAACATTTTGACATTTTTCAAAATCTAGACCAAATTTTGACTTTTTTTTTTTTAAAAAGAAAAAGTATCCTTGCTGTACAAAGACATTATTAACTCTGGGCTTCAAATCTACTGTCAACAGGGTTGTTGCTCTTTAAGTGGTTAGTCCTCACAAACTTTGTCAAGGAAAGTGAATGAGACCGAGAGAGAGGTAGATACTGGCCTAATTCTAATTGCTAATCCCTACTAGAATAGACCCATTGAATCCATGGGATGTATTAAGTTTTGACTTGTCATGTATAATTTGTCATACAGCGGAGCCATGCTAGCTGGGACTAACAGCTGGAATTAGGCAACTGAGTAAACATCTTGTTTACTTTCTCATTTCTGGCCTGAACCTTTTAACACTTTTACCTGGCATAAAAGCTTCTAAGCACCTGGGAGAACCTCAGAGTTGCAGTAGGGCAAAAATGCTAAAAGTTTTTTTAAAAAAAATGTTAATTGATTTTTGTGCAATCTGAAGAAAATATATTCTGCTAAGGAAGGTATTAGGAGACTAGGTTTGTCCACTAACTGGCTTGCCAAGGGAGAGGACAGAATAAATAAATAAATAAGGGTTCCTAGCTGGTTGAGCAATGATGACATTTATGGAGAAAGTCAAACAGATGAAGAGAAAATTGGATGTGATGCTAGTATTGCAGAGTGGGTGTGATGCAATTATTGTTCAGACCTTACCTCCCTTGAGAACTTACCAGTTGATCCTCAGTGAGCCACTATCTTGTAGTCTCTGCCTCTGTTTTTTCAACATGGGTATGACCAGGATGAGCACCAGTCCTAAGAGACTGCTCAGTCAAATAGGGCTACCTCTAACTGATGCCCTCCCAGCCCCTCCAGCCCAGGTTCATATGATGTCAGAGATTGGAAACAGGAATCTGCGTAACATTAAAGTGTGCTACAGTGCCCTAAGGTGACATGCAGCACTTCAGGGCATTTTAGGAAATGTAGAATGATATATAACTTCCTAGTTCCAGCCACTGCTGATAGGCCCCACAACTTAGAGAAAAGGTGAGTTGGAGGAACAAACCCACCCAGGGAATTTTACCAGAACAGTTAGATCTCAGCAGTCAGCTGAAGATGCTGATTGAGTCCTAGACTGATACAAATGCCGAGCCACCATATGAAACATATTTCAACATATTTGAACATTAAAGCAGACTTCCATAGTACATCCTATGTGAAGCCCAGTACCTCTCACTCTCTCTTCTTATCCTTCTACTTCATGAGTAAGTAACAAAACCAGGAGGTTTATTAAACTCTTGGAGACTTGCCATGCGTGGCTGGTACCCATTCATTTTGCTTGGGTGCATTAGTAAATGTGCTTCTTATTGTTAAACAAATTCCAAACATATTATTACTAACACACACAAACACGTACAAGCAAGCATATTACGAAATGTTGACCTAGAACTTCACAATCTGGCTTGAGAACAGTTTTTTAAAAGTTAAATCTTTTCAGATTAAAAAGTGAATAACTTTCTTTTACTAATCTCAAATAAAGTCCCTTTAACACAAAGAACAATGATAGCCTTGCTTTTGTTAAAACCAGTGCATGCCTGATGCTGTGATGAAGCTCATGTGCCTGAGAAACCCATCCTTGTTTTGCACATTGTCCCCCTCCCCTCTGTAGTTTCACTTTTCAGTTTGGTCTTTTACTCCATTGCTTCCCTAAGCCTGAAATAAGCATGTTGATGCATTTTCTTTCTATGTTACAAATGTTAGAATTATGAAATTGATCTTTGTGTGGATGATGATGACAATGATGATGATGATGATTAATTAAAAGGCAGTCACATGTGGGGTCTAAAGAAAACAGCTGTTTCTGTAATATTAAATACTTCTAGAAAGCACAGGGGTGAGATGGGAGGTCATTGGTATATGCTGTCAGCTGAGAAGATAAGCTGGTGTAAGCATTTTTGTATTATTAGCCATATTATGTTATATTATGGGTTATCGAGTGATCTTCTATAATATCACAATATTTTAAAAGTATATTTTTTGAAGTTGTAGTTACGTCTACACATGGGAATCAGTGGGGAGGGGGCGCACCATCCATGTGCCAACCTGTCATTTGTTCAGTCATCTGCACTTGCCAGCCCATCCAGTCATTCATTCATTTCCTAATGCATCAAGAAAGTCTTATGTCAGAAGACCTCATAAAGATGATGAGTGAAAGGCTAGATAGCTATCAAAATGGAACATGATAAATTGATGGATGCCTAGATGGAGGGATCAATCCATCAAAGAGACAGCAGACAGAGTAGGTATCTGCCAGATATAATGGACCTACAGTGGAATAATTTACAATTAATGCAATGGCTGGAATTTAGAAGAAGCTAGGTGTCCTTGAGCCCCAGTTTAATCACTAGCACTTAAGTGTATAATTCAGCATTTAAGGGCCTTTAATGTCCAAAGGGGTGTGAGAGAGAATTTAAACCCTTTTTTGCAAGGAAAGTCAGGACTGTGGAGTGGGAAGACAGATGCAAAGGGGTAAAATGTATAAGAGGAATTTATAGTCCAAGTGGATTACTGTTGTCTTTAATACCATGGCAAGGCCAATTAACTTATTAAAACAGCTATTATAAGTATTCATACTTGGGATCAGGTCCCACTGAATTGCAGCTGCACGTACATCTGAGTAAATATGTGTATGGCTGTATTCTGTTGAACTGTCAGCGGAATTGATTCTGCTCTTACAAATGAGTCCTGTTTTATTGTAGGACTGATAATATCTGTAACTGCATCCTAACTGGTAAACAGAAGTGACATTAAAATGTATTTGGAGCCACAAGCATTTAGGAACAACTTGGTGCATGTGTTCATGTAAGAAGGAGGATATGAAACAGCCCCTTGAAGTTATGATTATATAGCTACATACCCCATGCCTGCATTGGATCTGCTGAACAGTATTGTTATATTTGAGGATGAGGACTGAGCTAAAATAGGAGGGTCAGGAGATAGATCACATGCCCTATAGCAAAGGTGCTTTGGAAACTAAGGGCCCTTTCACACTACACAATTATAGCACTACGATTCCTCTTTAACTGCTGTGACACCTGACACAATTGCATGCAATCCAATGGTGCAGTTTGCGGGGGCAGGGGGATATTTAGAATTTTCAGCTAGAGACGTCTGTTGCCTCACCAAACTAAAAATCCCAGGTTTCCATAAGACAGAGCCATGGCAATGTACATAGAATCATAGCACTATGATTGAGTACTAGGACCAAGGCACTTGCCTTGGGAGAGGGAAATCAGCACCAGTGAGTCCATTTGGAGAAACAATCTTGGGCCACTACATGGGTCACCTGTGCACCTACAAGCCTGCATAGACAGACACATTTCCTTTTTTCATGTGTTCCCTTTCTCTACAGAACAGGGAGCATTAAGATACAATAGGTGGGGGTACAAGTGCTGCAAGTATCTGGTTCTGCTGTTGTTGACTCCTAGATTATGGGCTGGCCCAGGTCAAGTAACCATGATGCGATCTGGAGAACAAGGAAATGCCCAGCCAGAGGCAGCCCAGTGATGAACTCCCAAGTGCCAGTAGTGTCTATCCCCTAAAGTGAATGCCCTGTTTTGCACTCTGGGAACTGTATGGAACTTCTTGGTATCCGCTTCTTTGTTTGTTTATTTGCTTGTTTCTTCCTCAGCCTGGAAGAATAGAGTGAATGATGAAATCATTCAAAAAGTGTGTGTGTGTTAAGTAGTGTACCCAGTGAGTTTTAGGAAATAGTTTCAACCCTGCATCGGTTGGTGGTGGTAGCTCTTCTGGAATCGAAGGAAGTGTTACTGTCCATCACCTTTCCATTCCAGAACTCTCTGTCTGGTAGTTTTAGATACTGAAAGCTGCTTATCCAGAATAAAGGTTTGCTGTAGGCTTACACTCAAATCCATCAAAGCATTATGAACCAGATTAATGCATTCACTACTGCAGTAGCTGTTCTGATGTACAGGGTTTTGCTGTAATTTTTGTTGTTGTTGTTTAAGATTTACCCTGACATTTTGTCAATAGAAAAATAAGATTGTACAGATATTTGGGGATGTATCCTAAACCAAATCAAATGCTTAAATAATTTAACTTAATGGTGAAGCCTAATAGAACACAGGCAAGCAATACTGGCCTCTTTTATCAACTGTGTCCACACAATGAACTATATTATTCAAGTTATATCATTCAAATACACTTAGCCACAGTGAAGCACATACTCCACAGTAATGGGATGTTATTGGAAATAAAGAGTATCTTTGGAAGAATAAACTTTAGCTTGCAAGAATAAGTTTTGTAGAGTTAGCTAATAGCAAAAGGAAGAGGTCTGACATGACATATTTCAGCTATGCATGTTTTCTCTCGACATTTTTTCTTTCGTTTTTATCATTGTTTTCCATGAGGTCATTCAAGCAAAGATGCTTCACACAAGAGTTTTCTCTTAAGAACAGGTCTCCCTAGAGAGAGGTGATTGTCCTTTTAGCAAACACACACTTTCAGCTTCAGTGCTGTATTCTAAAATGTAGCTGTGCAGTGTGTTGCATGCCTTGTCTTCAGCTCCTGCACTAAAAAGAAACCATTACTCAAGAGGAAAACACAAGTTCCTTCATCCATTTTCTGGGAACTGGGTCATCTTCCTGGTGAAGCTAGCATATTAAAAAGAACGATACACATGCCATGTTTATAATTCTAAGGAAAAAGAATACAATAAAAAAAAGGCTGTCATTCAGAACTTAAAAGTTAATTGTTATACTACCCGTCTCAGAATCCCCAGACAGCACAATGTCTGGCCAAGTTGACTTGGGGATTTAGGGACTTGCAATAAAAAAGTACCTTTTCCAAGTTCTGCCTTCATTCAGTTAAGATGATTCAGTTCTTCACAGACTTACATTCTTAAGGATTTCCTACTGACTAATAACTGGGCAAAGCAGAAAAAAAAAATTCTGATCTGTTCTGGACACACTTAGCTCTGTCTCCTCCCTAGCTTTTCAAACCAAGCTGGTCTGTGGTGAGGGAAAATTGTGTTCATGGACTGGGCCATTCTTTCTAGAAGCAACCCATTTCTGTTGATCTAGGCCCTTTTTGCATGATGTTGGAATCCTGCCATGGGAACGGGAGAAGGACAGGCCCACGATGACAGCTACACATGATGTCATCATAGTCCCATCCTTCTCCTGTCCCCATGTGATGTGATCACAGATTAAATCATTGATGGGTTTTTCCTGTCAATGACCCTGATCACGCCACCATACTGTACTCACCTGGTGTGTATGAGAGTCCAGAAACACAATGGCTGTGCTTCCTGCCCCAGTACAGCCTGGGACAGTACCCAACTGTGCTGCAGCAGGAGGAGGCAGGACCATTGTGCTTCATGGATCCTGGAGGCAGCTGGTTGCCAGGATCCTCACAGGATGCCATCGGGAACAGGTAAGGTATGAATAGGGCCCTAGAGCATCTATATTCCATTTTGGACGAGAATTCTGAAAGGAACTTTAAGCAAGTGCAATTTTTCTTCTTAAAAATCTACCATTTTGGTAGATAGAACATCAACATACATACAACTGTAACTTGCCCATCTTGTAAGAAGCTCCAGATTGTGTACGAGACTTCCTCCTGTCTCTTCAGACCTGCTAAAGGAACGGGGAGCCTGGGCTTAATGAAATATGACAACTCTACTCCTGCCTTCATTGCACGTGATAGTTGTCACTCATTAGAGTACCCAGGTGGAGTTGGGTCTCAGTCTAGTGTTCGTCTGCTGTGGACACAAAAGTGAAAGAAAGTCGAGGGAAATTCTATAGGCCAGCCTGTTGCCTAGTATCCAGAAGTGATGAAAGGAAATATAGAATCAGCCAGTTTGTAGTGCAGAATTTTTTTTTTCAAGGATCAGTGTTTGTATTTCCAGACCTCTTTGGCTACCTGCATATTTGAGTTCCAAAGGGAAGGATGACTATGAACTGGAGGCAAGAGGGAAAATGGAAGAGAAGCATGTGTAAGGCCATCCCTCTCTCAATTTTTTTCCAGCTTTCCTACCCCAGATCACAAGGCCTGAAATAAAAAAAAACTTTAATGCACAAGATATGAAGGTTGGCTAAATCTAGGCTTCAAGGACTCTAGCCAGCTCTTCCTACTAGGGAATTCCTCCCCCACCCACACAAACATACACAAAAGTTTTGTCTTTTGGCACTCTCCAAAAGCTTACATATTGTGTGAAATGCAACTCCTTTATATATAATTCCTTATGTGAAATGCATGGAATTTATGAGAAAAAAACCGAAGAAATACAGTTGTTCCTAACAGAGACAATTCTCCACCACTACCACTTAAGATAGAACCTGATATCAAAATGTCTGCTTCCAATTTTACCCTCCCAGCTATTGCCACTTCATGAGTGTGGTGTGCGATGGATATAAAAATTTAGTTTTGAGAGTGGGAATAAAATGTCATTCCCCCCCCCCCAAAAGAGTCTGCAAATGTAATTGTATGGCCAGTTTTAATGAGAGCCCATCATAGTCATCCATATGATAACTACAGCTATCATGTCATTACTTGAAGGAAATTGCCATGAGCAGAGCCATGTTATTATAATCATCTACTATCTAATAGTGGCTGATAAGAAAGATTACAACTAGTGCAATTATTTTTATATAAAATAATTGAGCCTTGCCAAAATTGCTGTTCTCCTATATATGGATAGTGGCAAATCACTGAAACAAGTTGCAAGAAATCCACAAAGAAATGAGCAGCATCAGAAGAAAGGGAGAGCAGGAAAGGAGTTTGCAAAAATGGAGATTTCATTGCTTTCTAAAGAAAGAATATCTTTCATTTTTTTTCTTAAGTTGCTACTTTTACATCTGTTACACAAAACCATCTTGCTCAAGTCTAGATATTTTTGTTCATTGTAATGGCAGTGAGGAGCACTGGGGGATGTGCGCTCCATGCTGTCTCATACTCTAGGCATTTCACATACACATTAACTTTGCTTGGTTAGCTAGGGTCCTCCTTGGGGAATAGGAACTCCTTTCAGATACATTTCTTCTCTTGTCCCCATTCTCTTCCCCATGATCCATCCTGTCACCATTAGATGATGCAACACCGCATCACCACTTGACTTCGAGACCTGCCACGACGACAAAAATTGGTGAGCTCCCCCTCCTATTCTGAACTGCTTTGACCACTGGCTATAAGGGAATGGAGAGTGGGATATAGGCTGTGGCTTGCTATATGGTGGCATTTGGCATTGATCAGAGTGGACTAGAGAAAGAAAGTGGTGGGTGTCCAGGGATGAAGGGAAGGGAGGGAATGGGCATGCGTGAGAAGCTGTAAGAACTAGGTTGAATAAAACAAAATTAGTGCATTCTGCTTTGCTTTGAAAAACATAGCCAGTGCAATTCCGTGTTCAATATCCATTTGCATTTAGCATACCTCAAGACCTTATATTTGGACAAAGTATATAAAATAAGGCTAGGGTGAGTTCACATACTGGGGTTTATTACATGAAAATTGTAGCTGTCATGTGATTAAAGTGAAAAAAATATTTTGCTGGTGGATTTTTTTCATCATTTCTGACAATTTCCTACTGATAATGGGTGAGGAACAAGACAGAAATTGGTATTTTTTCATTATCCTTAAACTAATGGTGTGAACTCATCCTTTATCTTTATGTGGAAAAAGAACCAGTAATTATTTATGAGATCCATTCTGAGATACAGTCTTCCTACTTTCATTGAACAAAAGTCAGGAAACAAAAAATGTCATCCCAAGAAACTCAGTTACTTTGACCACATTGTTTTTTCCAGCTCATGGGGAGGTAGCATTAAGAAATAGGCAGTCATGGGCCAAGTCTGCTTTTCCAAAGTATATTACTTTTTCTTACCCTCTTTCAGGAATGGGGGAAGTGCAGCCTGTAGATACATGCAGCCTCTAAATCTACTTTTGTGACCTGGAAGAAACCCCATCCTCCTCATAATTTGAAATTCTATTTTACTCAAAGTGTTTCCTGTACCTTTTAGGGGGAGGTTCACAATTTTACTATTTCTCTCCTGCCCCATACTAAGGCATCTTTTTCATAACCAACAGTGACTTCTAGTCCTTTCCTGTTTTGGGAAAGTGGGAACAGCCCAATGGGGGAGAAACATGGCAAAATAGTTCCTTCACACTGTGTAGAAGGTACAGGTGGTCGCTTTGAGTTTTTAAAAAAGAACCTTTCCCAAAATTAAAGGGAGGATAAGTGAGGTTATAGCCCTCCAAGATCTGATGGCAGACATGTGCTCTTCTGAACCTTGTGTAGTTGCCCACTCCCTGTCCTAAATGAAGAGAGGGATGCAGAAGAAACTGCAAGTGTAACAGTGAAGCTTTACTTTGGGGCTATAGTAGGGTTCTGACTTGGACCCCTTCTCAAAGTAACCCTCCAGACACTCACCTGGTTGTTAGCTAAGGACGGGTCCACACTGAGCTGGTAAACCTGTGCCTGAGTACTTATGCAGGTGCCTGAGTACTCCCACTGCAGGTGAGTGTAGCTGGGAGACAGACATGTCAGGCAGGAAGCTGCTAGTACAATCTCTTCCTTTTAATTTTCTATGTCATAGGAATTTTTGAATGGTGGAAGATTTGATCATATCCCAGCTACAGTCTGAAATCCTACATCCCAGACACAGTTATGCTTGGAAGATCACTCTCAACACTGTAGGCTTATTTCTGTGCACTAATGCATATAGGAAATTTTTTTTCTCTTCCACAGCAAGGATGATCCAAAACCATTATTGAATTCAAGCATTAATTATAACTAGATTCTGTCTTCTGCATCCTTAAGTGTAGCTATTATAGGTTTCAAGGAGCCATACATATGTTCATCTCTTGGCACATATCTGTGTTTTTCATCTTTTGCCAAATCATAGGACAGGACGGAATCTCTCCTCTGTCCATTCAAGGATCCAGGTTTTTGTTTTGCTTTGTTTTCTTTAACATTCTGGAGTAAACAAAATCTGGGGAAGTTTTGATATCTGAACAAGACTAAACTCTCTCAGGTTCCCAAATTAATCCAGTACTTGTAGTGAGCTGGATGTGAAATTTGCAGTGAAATCAGAGTTTGGGCAAAAATTTTCCTGAATGCAATTATGTTTATCAAGAAGATCTGGATCCATTGTTTTGTTGCTCAGGCTTATCATGTTTGTAACACAGCAAAAGAGCTATTTACTGTACTGCATTCCTGCCATCCAACCACCACAATTGTCACCACCACTACCATCAGGAATTTTCTCTGATCTTCAGTCCATTTCAACCAGGACTCAACATAAAAAGGGGTTTGAAAAAGGATAAATATTCCTGGCAATAATGTTGTTCACCCCCTTCACTTAGGACGACAGTTAACGATCTTCAACACCCAGGCTCAAATAGCCATTGGAGGAAAAGACAGAGGGCGTCTCTTCCAAGGCCAGCTCTCCGGTCTCTATTATAATGGGCTGAAAGTGCTGAACATGGCAGCAGAGAACAACCCCAACATCAAGATCAATGGAAGTGTCCGGCTCGTCGGAGAAGTGCCCTCCATCTTGGGAACAGCACCCACAACTTCCATGCCACCAGAGATGTCTACCACTGTTATGGAGACCACCACTACTATGGCCACTACCACAACCCGAAAAAATCGTTCCACACCCACCATTCAGGTGAGTCATTTGATTTGTATATAACCAGGTTTTATTTTCTTTATTCTTTGTCATATTTGTATTTTTCTAATTTTATACAACCATAAAATCCAGTACAGAATTTGACCTCTCTTAGATTTGGTATGTTTTTTTCTTCTTCATTATTGTGGATATAAAATAATGGGGCCAAGTGTTTCTATGAGAACTCTACTTCATGCTTGTATTTATGGTGGACAACTGGATTTGAACTGTATAATTTGAAAAAGAGTGAAGGCCCAGGATTGTGTATCTTAAAAAGCCAATGATGGCAATGCTGATTATTGCTTTTTACATGTGTTTCTTGGTTATTGTTGAAGATTTTGGTAGAGAGAATTGCAGTGTTCAAAGTGAGTTGTTCTTGAACCAAGCTTTTGACAAACTAACATTAAAGTGGAAATTGTCAGACAGTTGCTTCAGAATTCAAGGATCATTCAATCAGATGCTTTTGTAATGCCTAATGACCCTTATTGTCAAGGAAGCATGCGTTTATGTTCTCACTATAGCCTCATTTAGCCTGGAAGGGGCTACATAGATTCTCAGTAAGTCTTTTAAATAATAATAGTTGAATAATTACTCATTTTAAATTGCTATATCCTGCTTTTCCAGAGAGGCATACACAGAACTGCTAAAACAATACAGTATGACCCCCACCAACCAAAGTATCTACAAGAGCTCAGAAACCTTTTTTTTTAAAAGGAAAAACTTTAGCTGTCCTCTTTAATGCAAAGTGTTAAGAGGGTATCAACAAAGGCTGATGGCTTTGATGCAAGTAGAGTGATGAATCTACTCTGTGTTTCAGTCTGAAATTTAAAGGAACTATCAAAGCTGCTGAACACATTTTGGAAAGCAACTCCAATCTCACTGAGTGAGAGGTTCCAGAGGTGGCTAGGGAGGCACCAGAGAACAGGTTTTCCTATACTTTGTGCCCTTATGAATTCCTGGAGGGACAAGATGAAAGATCTTTGTGAAACATTTCAGTTCATAGGCCAAATTATAGAAGGCTGACTGCTCCCAGGCCATGTAGATTTGTGTAGCTCAAGATAAGCATTTTGAATTGTGAATAGAAGCAGATAGGCAATGGATCCAGATGAATAAAGAAAGTAGCAGGGGTGAATAAAAGTTCCCCAGAACCATTTTCTTGCAACATCCCTGTAGGAAGGTCTAGAGCCACCACAGAGTGGCATCTCCAATCCGTGAGACAATTCAGAAGGATACAATAGTCAATGTTGTGTTGAATGCCTCTGAGAGATGTTACAGAGTCTATAAGGGCACATTCCTGCTGGCTAATTCTCTGAAACAGTTATCTGTCTCAACCTCATAATGCAAAGAAATGTCATTAGGGCAGTAAATCTGCTTGCATTTAACCTGAACTTTAAAAGCACTTGCCGTTTCCACACTACACTCTTATTGCACGATTATTCTGCTTTCAACATCCCATGGAATCCTGGGGTTTGCAGTTTAGGGAGAGGCCAGGCGGCCCCTCCCTAAACTGCGAACCCCAGGATTCCATGGGATGTTGAAAGCAGAATAATCGCGCAGTAAGAGTATAGTGTGGAAATGGCTTAAGAGAGCTATCCAAAGTGCTAAACCCTGCACACAGAATAGCTTAGTACCTTGGATAGCTCTTTCCCACTCACATGGGAACCACTGTCTCTCTCTGTGTACACAATATATATTAACATATCTACAAGTGGAACAACATATGGCAGTTGCCTACATCTTTGGGTATGCAGTTTATGGGGAATGTCATGGTGAGTGCCCACTGCTACACTACTGTGCTTGCTGTAACTCCAGCTCTTTTATTTACTAAAAATCTAGGTGTCTGTGAATCAGCTCAAATTATTATTAGTATTATTAGCCTCAAATTATTGCTAGCTTCAAATTATGGTGCATTTTATAAAGTCTTCAGGGGGAGTCAGCCACTTCTAATTTGGATTGTGAATCATTGTGAAAGATTTGGATCCTACATGGTCAGGAAAAAGAAAAAGTCACAGGCTGGCTTCTGTGCTTAGTTCATGATTTAACCAAACTCTGTAAAATTTTATTAAGCTGCTTCCACTTGTGTCAGTGTCACCCACCTAAATTGCTGTTAATCTCATTTAGTGAAAGAGTCTCATCCAGATATTTTTCTCATGAGGTTTTGGCCTCATCTACATGGCAACTTGCTAAGCCTATGGCAGCCACTATGTTCTTGAAAAAGCATTGGGATGATTTAATAAAGTGTAGGCCAGTCTCTAAAAACATGATTAGAGCAATGATTTCCTGGATGCACCCACACTACAACAAATGATCTCATCTTAGCTTATATTAAAGCAATAACTCTTGACACTTCACTCTTCCCCACTGAAGGAAAGATAAAAGTCAATATGCACCTCCATTACAATTCTCTGTTTGTCAAGAGCAGGTCAGTTTATTGCTGTCACAGAGCACAATCATTCTTCTTTCCTTTCATTCACCCAGCAGAGTTGTTCAGCTCCATCTGCATAACCTGCATTGTACATAGGCTAAGCAGCATAAAGAGGCATAACTGGGGCAGCTCCTAGGACCCAAGCACCCAGGGAGGGGCCAGTCTCTCATACCTATGCTGGGATCCATTTTTTAAATTTACAGGGAATATCCTGTCCTCCTTTTTTTTTTTTTTCTAACTTATATCTTTTTCTGGTATTCCAGTGCTAAGTGTTCCAATTTTGGATTTTCTGCAAGGGCTCTGAAAATTTAGACAAGTGACTTATGCTATGTTTTTAAGAGACTAACCAGCCCTACACACACACAAATATGTTTCTTAAGTGTTAGAAAACCCTGATGAGAAGTCCTGGAGTCATGCAAACCATTGCAGTTCAGGACTGATTTTGGCAAATATTGCATGTAGGAGGGGTGTGAATGCAGAAAACAGCATTTTCTGCACAGTATATAGCCTTGAAGCATTCTGCACAAGAAACATTGTGCACATGAAAAAAAAACCCCACATGCAAGCTTTGTGCAGAATGAGTCCTCAATTGCAAAGAGTATTCAAACGTATGCCATTTTTGGAGACTTTCTCATAGCAGAAAGAAAACTGATAAAATTAGTCATTGCTTCCTTCACGAATGAAATTAGCAAAGAATCACAGCCTTACCACCCACGAACCCCAAGTGCTCTTAAATGATTAAGCAGCTGGGGCATGGTAAGAAAATCTAAAATGAAACATGGAAGCCACTTTCCTCTGGAGCGCCAGAAGAAAAAACTAAAAGGTTGGAGGGTAGGGATTAGGTAGTTTTAGAAGGGAGCTTAAGGTAGAAGGAATATTTCCTAGAGGAAGGGAGCCCACAGAATTGAACTTTGGTAAGGGTCTCCTCCAATGCCAATAAATGCACGCTTCAGCTAAACATATATAGACACTTTCTCTTGGCCAAGGATGCTGTTGAAGAGAATGCTCAGGAATCCCAGTGATGTTTCCCTATTCAACACAAAAAGGTTGGCATAAGGAGGCCATTCAGGAGATTGCAACAGATGTACCAAATAGAGCAACTGATAAATATGAAATAATTCTTCTGCCTGAAATTTGTGGTGTTTCATTTGTGAGTACCTAAGAATGTTAAATAAGCCTTGGGCTTCCTTACCCTGCACCTAAAGAGAATGTTTTTGTTAATATGCTTAATATTTTTAATTAAATGGCAATTTAGACACATGTTGTTGAAACAGTACCTAGCTGATCCTTTGGAGACAATTAAGGGTGTCAATGAATACCAGATAATTCCTTGCTTCATTGAAACACTTAATGCATCTCTTTGTGCTTCTGACATGTTAAGAATTCTATGATGAGATTTAACTTAAGTGGATTATGTAAAATATATACTTCCAAGATAGACAACCATAATCTATTTGCAGTTACAGTATGATGGCCTGTACTTTTCTGAAAAGTGTTGAGGTCTGTGAAACTGGAAAGCCTGTACACAGTTATGCCAAGAGAAATTAGTGTAACTAAAAATACTGTTTTGCCTACTTGAGATTTTTTGCATCCTGCACACTATCTAATGGAGCACGCCTGCATTGGACTGACTAACAGACCCTGAGTAAAAGAGCTGCTTTGACCTCTTCACACATGAGTTTGCTCTGTGTTCAAGCTTTGGTCTGTTTGAAAATGACGTGTGTTGTCTTAAATTACTCTCACAGACCTCAGGGCCCTGACCCACAAGATACTCCTGTACTAACAATATCCACTTTGGGAATTCCGCTTTGCCTCACTGCTGTGCATTGAACACAGAGGCATATGACTACCATGCACTTAAATGCTTCTTTTAACTCTGGAATGTCCTGGAGGGCAGGCTGGGGCTTAACTAGGGCTATACTGAGTCCCAGTGAGAGAGGGATGTTGTTATTTCTCTCAAGCAACATCTTGACAGAAGCCTTGCTTCTGTAGCTGTGTGTCTTGAACTTTCCTAGACTAGCTTTCATGAGTATCCAAAGACCTTCCTTAATTGGCCAGACCTGGAACTGATAAAACAACACAAAAACTTCTCAATTTTAGTTCTCTGCCCCTGCTTATAGTCTGCTGCCACACTGATACATACTTAGGGGAAAGGGTAACAGTAGTCATAAACAATGCTCTCCTGGGCAGCACTCCTTCTCCTGCTCTTCTTTATACTATTTAGCTATTTCTAAACTTAAATGCTGCCTTCAGGAGATGTTCATGAACCCGTCGATATTGATTGTATTTGAGCTGAACTATATAGTACAGATCAATAAATCAATAGGACTTGTCAAATGTTGCTTAGCCTGAAATGCCGTAAATCCAAAAGCAAGATCTGGTCTTTAAGAACATTCCCAAGCAAAAACAACAAACTGGTGGACTAGTGAAAGTGAACAAATACAGCACACAATTAGCAGTTGAAAATTTATGTAGTCAAACCATATGGTCAGGAGACCCAAACCAGAACTGGAATCCTCTCCTTACTCGATTTCAGCATGCTTAGTATATCGTTTAGAATATATGCAACATAAGCCATTTCTTCACGGGGCGAGAGAATCACCCCGTGCTGCTACTTACCAGATTGTCTGGCTCCCCAGTCCGGTCCAGGCTGCTCCGGAGCAGTGCATGGTTGTAGATCCGCACTGCTCCGGCATCCAAAATGGCGGCTTCCAGTTGGTTGTGGGTCCCGACCAACCGCTGAAGCTCACCAGCCTAAAGCCTGCCCACCGCAGATCGCAGGGTTGCATTGGTGCGAGCCTGCGAATCTGCATCAGAGAGCAGGCACACAGTGGCGCTCTGAGCTTTTGAAAGACCGGAAAAATCAGGTCTTTCAAAAGCACGCTGGAGGACCACTTGAGGTTGTTCTGGAGCAAACTGAGGTGTGGATCTGCAGTATGTAGTCCAGACCCAGTCCACTCCAAGATGCAGACATCCTCCATGGAGGACGCACTGCACTGTTTTTATTACCCCGTGCGGAAATGGCCATAGTGTAAGTGGAAGACCCATCATTTCTCCATCAGCCCTCCTGTTTCACCAAGAAGCATCTCCAAATGAACTATTAAATATTGTGGGCTGTAGTTTAAAATGGAAGCCCTGAGATCTGGTGGAAGAACTTTGCACTGCTTTTGTAAGTCTACCCTGACAGACACACTGCACACACTCACTGCACTGAGATGACACAACAAGAACAGGTGAGTAGGTCAGTTGTTATGGACTTTTCATTGGTACTTAGTTGGCCATGGTGGGTGATGAATGATGGACTAGGCAGGGCTATTACATTCTTAAGTCCATAAACATGACTAAATATTATTTTAGTAAATATTGAATAAAAAGTGTGGTATAGTGAGAACAATGCAGAGTATTGACTGGGAAGACCTGGACTCGATTCTCATCTAATGAGGACTTCAGAGAGTGACTTTGGGCCATGTCACTGCATTTTTGGAAGTATAAAATGGTGGCAGGAGAGTGTTATATACACAGTTGTGAGGCCATTTGAAGAAAGGCGGCATAAAATTTAATAAAGGAGCAAGAATTTCCTTGATTAAAGTCAAGGGGTCTCTGAACAGGTCTAACAGCAATTAGGTCAAGAGACTAGCTCTCATGCTTTTACCAGTGCTCCTACATAGGTGAATGGATGTACTTTGTTTAGTTTGCACGTCATAGGGATATGAACAAGACCTTCCCATTAGACATTGCTCTAGGAGCACTTCTCTTCCAGACATGGCTTGTGATGGAGCGCACAAAGATTTGTCACTCTAATTAGCCCTGACTGTCAGGCAAAGAAAGATCTACTTGTCTCCTCCTGCAATTGCCAAGGTACTTTTTCCTTGTCTTAGAAAATAATTTCTGGAGAAGGAAATTGGCCTCCAATTTACTCATTGCTCGTTATGGGTCTCCAGTGACATTTTCGTCCACTGACTGAAAAGCACTAAAGAAAAAAACTCTAGGAAGAGCTTGAGAGGCTTACCTTTCAACTCTTGCTACACAAGACTATTCATGTTAGAGAAAATTGTATTTTCTCCCCTCTCTTGTTCTTGTCTTAAAAGTTAGGTTCTTTATAAAAAAAAAAAATGGCATCCCAGTCACAGGCATTGTCACTGACGTATCAGGTTAACACTATGGTTAAGATGAGCAGTGAGGACATCATCAACCAGTCTGAAAAGCAAAACCTATCCACACAAATATGTTACATGGGAAGTAAGAAGATCAAGGAGATGTATCTTGATGCATTATTCTTTTTTTCTTCTTCTGTGAGTTGCTAAGAGACTATATATTGATGACTTTCCTATATGTTGTAATCATCATTTTATTTTGTTTATTTATTTATATGTCCTTTCTCCCAACAATGGGACTCATATGTGGTGGTTAGATAAATAAAATAGTGTGATGGGGGGTTAACAGAAAAGATGCCAAGAATATTTGAAAATAAGAAGAATTTAAAGAGGCAATAATCTTCCTAGTTCAGGACTTTCTCTGTGAAGGAAGAAAAATCACGAGTGTTTTGTGCAGAAAACAGCTTTTCTTTAGAGAAAATGTGTTTCTCATGCAAAAAAGAGTTTCTGCTCAAAAATGCATTTTCTGCAGCATTTATATACTATTTTCTGTGCAGGACTTGTGTTACCATTTTCTGTACCAAAAGAAGAAGAATTTTTTTAAAAAAAAACATTAAATAGTCTTCAAAAACTGTGCTGGTTTTGATGCCCTTCTCACAGTATGGAAGAAAATGCTATAATTACTTGTTGTCACCTGCAAGAATGAAATCTGCAAAGATTTACATCCCAATTGACAATCCAGTGGTGAAAAGTGCAAGTGGGTAGGAGCTAAATATATTCCTTGCTCTCTGTGCTTGTGCCACCTGTGATCCAATCCAATGGAATCACTGAGGCCAGAATCTGTCAGTCATTTCAGGGTGCTATGTCACACCATACAATCCCACCCCATTCCTCTGCTATCAACAAACAATAATCTGCAATAATAGCCAGGCATCCCCCACCTGGACTTACCAGCAAGCTGTGACTTTTATGCTCTTCTATTTATATATTTGTTATAACATTTTAAAACCAGGCTTCAACCAAAGGGATATGAGGGTGATGTACAAATATAATTAAAGCAATATTTAAAGCAATAAACACTCCAGTCATGACATCAAGGCAAAGAAAAGCAGCCAAAACAATAAAACAGAAAGAGTCAGCTTGTCTTAAAATGTCTGGGCAAATGAAGTAGCATCCCTTCCACCCACACAACCCAGCACAGGCATGCCTCGGGTACTGATGTTCTCCAGGGATTATACCAGACAATTAAAAAGGATAAAGGATAAAAGATGCCATCACACTGGTGTAGGAATAGACAATCTGGTGCTCTTAGAAGTGTTGGACTACAACCCCCATGATCCATGATAATTGGCTGTGCTATCTTGGGCTTATGGGCATTATAGTTCAGAAGACAGGAGGGCACCAGACCCATAGCTGGAAAGCCTTGTCAGCTCAAGTAAGGACTATTATTGACTTATCCAAAGTATTGCATGAGAGAAGTCAGCCCCAATCCAGAGGCATTTTTCCATTTGTACAAGCTGTTATTTAAGGCAAATTCATGCTCAAAACCATTTAATGGCCCACTAGAGTTTAAACACTATACTCTGTTATTTATTTGTTTGTTTGTTTATTGCATTGCATTTTCTTTTACTATTTCTTACATAGTAAACAACCTTTCCTACATTCTGAGTTCACTGTAATGTTCTATCTATCGAGCAAAACTTTGGAGCACTGTTCAGATACATTTTTTTACTTGCTCATGGCTTTTTGTATCCAAAAGATTTGTCCATCCTTTCCATAGAACGTCTAAACTTTAAAATACAGAAAGATAATTCAACTAAAACTATACCTACCACTGTGGTTGATTGTAGCCATGTTTGGAGAGTGTCAGGGATTTTCCCCATCACTTTATATGATTATGTTGTTGTTTCATGCTGTACTGTATTTTAATAGAAATTTAAAGCCACTTTTGAGGCCTTCTAGGATGAATGAATCTAAACAAACAATGGGGAAATGTTCTATGGTTGTTGTTGTTACCGTTTGCCTTCAAATCATTCGCCCCCTTTTTTTTTAAAAAAAAATGATATTAATATTTTCCAAAACAAGAACACAAACACTGCAAATACATAACAAATGTCTATCAAAAAGAAAAAAAGAAAAAACAACAACTTATAAGCACACAAAGAAACATATGCATTAACATGTGAATTAAAAAGTAGCAGAGAAAAAGGAAAGGAAAGAAAGAGGAGAAAGGAAAGAGAAACAGAAAAAATTCAGCCTTCCCTGTCCTTAGGACAGAATATAACCTACCTCCATTCCAAGCCTCTTAAAAAAAAAAAAAAAAGTAAGCTTTTCTTCTCTCCGCCCCGCCATTCACACATTCTAACATAGAAAATATATAAACTTTCTATTTTTTGTCAACGTGCCTTACACCATATCCGTATTCCTTTTTTCAGCTTATCCTACATTTTGCTACAGCATACTTGCATAATAAAATAATACATCACAAATAACCTTAATACTGCTAAATAATAATGTATAATAAATACTGGTGACTGACTTAATTACTTATTATTTTCATAATTTAATAATTCCACACATATCCGCATCCTAAATATATCTATACCATTTTGTATTCTAAAGACCATTCAGAATCCACAGACCAATCTAGTCATCGTCTTTAATCCATACCATATTAGCCTATTTTATATAAACCTTCATCTTAAATTTGATTCTCCACTTTACAGAAAACCATCCTTTTCCTGATTTCTTCTCACATAACCTTTTAAAAACATTATCCTGACACAGTACACTTATTTAAGACATATGCCCTTCTCTTTCAATTTCACAAGATAAATCAGCCCTCATATATGACAACAAAACAAATCAGAATTTTGAAAGAACATCCTTTTTTTAATTTTGTTCAGTTTGCATAGAGATTCCAATTAAATCCAACTACCTTTTCTTCCTTCCTAGAGGTGCAATTTCCTTTTCATCAGCCAAACCCTCCAGGTCATAAATCAACACCTCTCCCCCTGAGCTCTGTTTCTGTTTCTTCTTGTCTAGAAGTCTATTTTCCATCTTGCTACACTTCCATGACCATATCTTTCTCTATATCTTCTGAATCACTCAATCTTATGTCTTGTATCAGTTACTTGAAATCTTGCTTCATAATGTCAACCATTCATTTAAAATCCTCATGTATTCAATTAAGAATTTACTTCCCTGGAATCTGGCTAGAAACTGCCAAAGCCACTCCTCATACGACATAGTTTCCAGGCCTTTTACCATTTTGGTTGCCCTCCTCTGGACACATTACAGTTTGTCGGTGTCTTTCTTGAACTGTAGTGCCCAGAACTAGACACAGTATTTCAGGTGAGGTCTGACCAAAGCAGAATAGATCGGTACTATTACTTCCCTCAGCCAGGACATTATACTGCTATTGATGCAACCTAGAATCACATTGGCTTTTTTAGCTGCCACATCACACTTCAGAGGTGGTTTGCCATGTCCTTACCCTAAGACTGAGAGAGAGTGATTTGCCCAGGATCACCCAGGGGGGTTCCATGCATAAGCATGGAAACCCTGGTCTTCCAGGATCCTAGTCTAACTCGCTAACCACTATGCCACACTTGTGCTTGCAGTACTGAATACACAATATACTGTAAAAGCATGTAAAAAGAGGAGGGGCGTAAATCTTCTTCTTGAGTGTGCAGCTCTATGTGCACACTATAAGATTGATTTCACTGGAGATAGAGCAAATTATCTAGGCAGACCATCCAGTCTTCTTTTTTGGAAATTGTAAAGGGAAGGCATCTGATGTCCTGTTGTAGAAGAAAGCCATATACTTCATATCACTGTTACATTCCAAAATTTTTGAGCTAAAGGAGCAATGGATGCAGTGTTAGGGCTTGAACTGAGTATCTGCTACATTTTCCCCATTGAAATGAAGCCAAATTTAGTAGTGAACCTGGTTCATTGTGAATAATGTTTGAAACAGAACACCAATATAGGTATACCTCAGTTAATGAACTAGATGTGCTCCTGGAATTGCTTCTCTAACAGAAAAGTTGGTACCAGAGGCAGAAATGTCATGGAAATTATAGGGCATTGGTTCCTACACCATAAAAAAGGGCAGTCCAACTGGTTTCAGCAAACTTTTATGTGCAATGTGCATATCACAAATGAAGCAACCATATCAGCTAAGCCTTGCATAAATACACAAAAACATCTTGAACCTCTAGAGACCCTGTGAAGACTTCATACAAAATGGATTCAGGGATAATGTTTTCATTCACCAGCCTGCGTTTTTTTAATGATTTCTATTTTGGTGGTCAGACTTGTGGATCTATTTTTTAAAAAATATGTTGGAGTAAGTTGCTGAGACAGGATTATTTAATCTCCCCCCACTTTCTCTCTCTTTTGTTGTACTCACATCTTTGTTAAGGTATTCTGGAGGCAGCCACTATTTGCCTTGCCTCTTGCAGTCACACATATCTAGCTACCATAGGATTGGCTAGAGCAGAATCCTATCCTTTCCCAGCTCAAGTTCTGTTTATTGCATTGTTTACAGCAGACACACTGTTGCAACATAGCACTTTTAGAGACTGTATTCTTCCAGAGCTCTTCACCATCATTCCAGTGCTGATGGTGCTTTAAAAAATTTCGAGCTAAACAGAGAACAAGGAGATAAGAGGAGGCTGAGTAGGCATAAAATGGCTTTGTAAAAATGATCTTCCCTATGAGAGGCCTTGTTAACTGAGGTATGCCTATACATTATTCCAACATAGCTGTGATATGACAAGTTTTTCTCCACTGGAAAATTTTATTTGGGCCACTAATTGAGCCATCTCCTGTGTACAGTGAAGGAAATATTCTAATTTTCTAATATTCTAAATCGGCTTTCAATGTCCAAAACATGTACACTCTTATCTTACCATTTGGAAAGTATGGTGTGATGCAAAATGTTCCCCAACCTGCAATTAATCAAGCACAGAGCTTCAAAAAGGTACTTTGCAGATGACTAATTTGATTATCTTTGATGATGCATCCCTTAATTGGAATATAGACTGTAGAGGAGGAAAATGCTTCAGCAGCCCTTCTTGGCTCAGTGTGGCGGCAGTCTTTTCTACTACAGAACACTGTGCCTGCTATCCTAAAGCAAGGCCCTGTCCCATTACTGAACATCCTACATCCCTCCAATAATCCTCTTTTCCAAGTGGCACTGAAGTTTAATGTCAGCAAGTGTTCCTGGTAGAAGTGGAGAACCTAGACATGAGCAATAAAACTTGGAAGTTGAAAAAGAAGATGATGAGTTACAATATATTGTATTTATATCTCGTTGTTCTTCCAATGAGCTTAAGATACCCCACACAGCTTTCTTACCCTCTACTTTATGCTTACAACAATAATCCCGTGAAGCATGTCAGGCTGAGAGAGAGTGACTGGTCCAAGGCCACTCAGTGAGTTTCATGGACAGTGGGTCTTCCGTGTCCAATTCCAGCCATGTTTTCTTCCCCAAAATGGAAGATGTTAACACAGAAACAAATAAATGCAAATATACAAAGCTGTTTTACATTCAGGCAGTTGGCCCACTGAACCAGTAGTATCAACTATAAGAGAAAGCAGCTCTCTCGGGTAACAAAGTGGGCATCTGGAAGGAGTTGTAGGTGACATGGAGTGTTATAAGACCCCTTCTTATTATTGCAATACCCCTACCCCCAAATTTGGGGGACAGTTTCTCCTCAAATGGTAAATAACATTCCTTAACTCCTGGAGAGAGGGCTAGTATGGTGTAATGGTTTGAGCATTGCACTACAATTCTAGAGACCAGGTTCTAAATCCTCTAGTCACCCCATTGGGTGACCTTGGCCAAGTCACAGGTCCTTTTTGCACCTTACCTAGTCTCGGAGACATCTGGTGTGGGTCCCAGCATTGGCCCTGCTGGGAATGGAGTACAACAGGAGTGCTGCTCTCCACATCAGCTGCCTTTGGGATCCAGGAAATGCAATGGCCATGCTTCTTCCTGCCTCCGCACAGCCAGGTACTGTCCCAGGCTGCGCTGGGGCAGGAAGTGCAGCCATTGTGCTTCCAGGGCCTCTGCAGGGTAGGTAGGTGTGGGCACACAGCGGGATGGTGGCGCAATCACCAGTTATTGATGGGGAAAACCCAACAATGGTTTGCAGTACAATCGTGCTGCCTGGGGATGGGAGAAGGACGAGACTGCAATGACATTGTACATAAGCGTTGTCATGGTCTCGTCTTTCTCCCATTCCTTTGGCAGGTTGAGAGATGGAGCGGAAAGGGCCACACTCTCTCATTGTCAGAGGAAAGTAAAGGCAAATTCTCTCTGAGAAAATCTTGCCAAGAAAACCCCATGATAGGCTTGTCTTAGGGTTGCCATAATTTGGGAACGACTTAGAATCAGAATCATAGGGTTGAAAGAGACCACAAGGGCCATGAAATCCAAACCCCCACCATGCAGGAATACATCATCAAAGCAATCCTGAAAGATGAGTATCCAGACTCTGTTTGAAGGCACACAGCAATAACAACTCCGGGAGAGCACTGTTGGCCAATTTACTGCATTTGAAGGTTTAATAATCTCCAAACCCTGGAACTGAGAGCCTTTCAGAAATATGAGGGAAGCCCACGAATGCCTGACGATTCAACACTAGTACCCCCCACCCAAGAGATGGTGTATTATTGGACATGTGGGGCTGAAAAAGGTTGAGGCTCCACAAAATCTTTGGACTAGTGAGGATCCTTGGGAGGGTATAAGAACAGTCTTACAGATAACATGATACAGATGGCACTTGGGATCCAAGCATGTCCAATTCCTATTGGTTCCAACTGGGAAAACTTAAGTATACGCTCTGAATGACTGACAGCAACTGAATGCTTCTCTGTTGTGGCTTTGGCATCTACCTCTTTAGTGTAATCTGTCACACTTTATCACAACATAATTGCAGTGCAGTAACTGTGAATGAATGAGTATGTGGGTGTGTGTTATGGGCACTGGACAAATGCAGATGGCATTATTTATATAATAAATGATGTCAGAGATATGTATATTTGAAAACATTTGATAATCTGTGTTATGAGAGAAAAGACTTAAATAAATTATGATCTGCAAGTTGGTCTCAAATCTGTTAGTTGTGAGTAATCACTATTTGAAATGCAAGTTCTTTTGACAAGCGTATGGCATTTTTCTGGAGCCAGTTTGCTTTCGAAATGCAATTACAAGTTTAAACATCCTCTAGTATTCTCAAACACTCTGTTAAAATTTGCTACTTTGGGGGAAAATGCCTACTAGGAAATAGATTTGCAAAACTGTATTGTTTTAAGAAGCCGTGGATAAAAGAAACACAAATATATGTCAAGAAAAGCCCTAAAGTGCAGACAATCTGAAGAAAGGTTTTATAATCTTTAGCTGCCTGGTGCTAGCAGCTAAAAAGACATTCTGTCCTGAATTCTATTTTTAGACCCAACTAGAGTAGACTCATTGAATTAGTAGCACTTACTTGACTGTTAATTTATTGATTTACTGTTTATTCAATCTTTCTATTTGAGTTGAGTTGAGTTGGGAGAGGCCTAATTTGTTCCAAGCTTCAACAGTGAAACAACATTTTAAAAATGGATGAATTCCCTTGGGGATATGCAATATCAATTTGTGTCACAATGAAGAAATTACAGAAAACCACCCACATGCTGGGATTTAGAGCCAAGGTAGGGAATGTGACCCTCTAGATAGTGTTGGACTACAGTTTCCATCATCCCTAGCTAGGTACCCAGTGGAAACAGATCATGGGAATGGAGTACAACAACATCAGGTAGGCCACATATTCTCCATGTGAGGGCTTTAGACTGAGGGCTTTCCAGTTTGGAGAGTAACGTCTGCAGCAAATTTTTGCTGTTCTTCTAGAAATGAAGTACAGATGCCCATGCTGGTCTCAGTAGTTTTGTTTCAGAGTGGTGATTAAGGAAAATGTTGTCAGCAGGTTTTTCCACTGAAACTTTAAGTGAATCCACTGATCGGGTTTTTCAAATTCCTCTGACCAAGGTAACTTGGTCGGTGGAACTAGGAAAATTTTCTTTAGGAAACGGAAAAGCAAACCCGATATACACCCTAACAAAAGGAACTCTAAAAGTAAAAATTCCAAGGTTTCTACTTGTACTTGGGCTCTATAGGGGGTGAGTTCTGACATGTAACTACTAACAGAAGATATATACTCAGAATGACTATATTAATTCCAGTGTCAGAGGCAATATGTATATCATTTCTTGTGCACTCATATCTTGCATGGGGGATTTGTGTAAGCAACCATGCAAACACAGTGCTTGACTATATAGGCCTTTGGTCTGATGCACAATGACTGTTCTGTTTCTTTCTTCTTATGTTATATGAAAGAGAGGGAAGGGGAGTGAGAAGTGAGTGAAGTATTCTACTCCTTCTTCTCAGTTCTGACTCCTTGCGCTTGCTCACAGATGGCAGGCAGGCAACAGATTTGTGACCTAGGGCTGCAGGTAGATTTTCTGATTTATCATGGGTCTCAGTAGTTCTCCAATTAAGTGAACCTCTGATACCACTCTTCAAACCCTGAATGACTCCAATAACTATTTAGGGCTAGATACAACAAAGAGCCAAATGGCAAAACATGTGCAAGTGTAAAATCAGGTTGGGCTTGAGAATCAGTCTGGTTCAGTGGATAGAATATTTAGTTTGAGTTTATTAAGTGGTTCTATTTATTGTGTAGCATAGGGCATAGAGTAGTACTTCAGTCCTAGATTGCCATCTTTAGAACAGCCTTCATAACAACCAATCTTTCTAAGTGTTTGTTTATCATCTCTTGTCCTTTTAGGGCCCCCAAGGTAATGTACAGTGGGTGGAAAACATGGCTGAAAGCATTAAATATAGACAGAGAACAAAACACCAGTTTAAAAAAAACATGTACAATTAAACAGTGAGAGAAACCATATCTAGTTTTAAGGACCAAAAGCCATACGAAACAATACATGCTTAGTTACCTGCCAGAAGCTTGGGAGAAATGGCGACAGACTGACTTCACTTAGGAAGATGTTCCACAGCCAGGGTGCCACTAGAGAAAAAGCCCTGTCATGTGTCTTCACAAGCCTGCCTTTTGGGGGTTGTGGAATGAACAATGGTGCCTACACTGAAGGCCTCAAATTCTGAACAGACTCATATGCAAGGAGTTGGACTTTACTGTGTGTAATCTGTGTGTAATGCAATGCCATCCATATTCATTTTTAATGATGAGAGTCTGTTGAAACTGGAATGTTAAGGGAAATTTTGAGGCAGCTTGGGAATGAAACACGGGTAGGGTTTGATAGATTCATTTCTGGTACATAGGACTCACACAAAACAGGTTGTTGTGGGTTTTCCAGGCTTTGAGGCTATGGTCTATTAGTATTTGCTTCTGATGTTTCACCTGCATCTGTGGCTGGCATCTTCAGAGGATCTGGTGCCATGGAAGTGATGGACATGCCACCAGATCCTCTGAAGATGCCAGTCACAGATGCAGGCGAAATGTCAGGAGCAAATACTAATATAATATGGCCTCAAAGCCCAGAAAACCCACAACAACCTATGGATTCCGGCCATGAAAGCCATCGACTTGACAAAACATTGTCAATTGCTATGCCTGTTCTGCTTTGGATTTCATCAGGCACTCAGCAGCCCTACACCTCCTGAATTGGGTTGAGCTGTCCTGGAATTTCACTTAAATCAGGGGTGGGTTATGTCAGTGGGGCCAGGGACAATTTTCATAGAATCATAGAGTTGGAAGAGACCACAGGGGTCATCCAGTCCAACCCCCTGCCATGCAGGAACCCACATCAAAGCACTCCAAACAGATAGCCATCCAGCCTCTGCTTAAAAACCTCCAAAGAAGGAGACTCCACCACACTCTGACGCAGCATATTCCACTGCTGGATGGCTCTAACTTCCAGGAAGTTCTTCCTGAGGTTCAGGTGGAATCTCCTTTCCTGCAGCTTGAATCCATTGCTCCTTGTCCTAGCCTCTGGAGGAGTGGAAGACAAGCCCATTCCTTCCTCATGAATCGTGGGAGAGGGGCACATAATCACTTCCCATGAGGTTCATTTATTTGTTTATTGAATTTATATCCTGCTGTTGTCAAAGAGAAGTGGCTAGAAGATCATTTCCAAAACAACTCTTTTGAAAATGAAAAATGGTGCTGGGAAAGAATGTGGCCTGTGACTCACATTTTTCCCATCCTAAAGTTAAAGCAACAATTTAAGGTGAATTGGGGAGTTTGTGCTTGAAAAACACAAGTGAAGGCTATTAATGGAAGAAGAAAAGAGTTCCCTTAAGACATTCAATGGGCAAAATTTCTGAAGGAGCACTTGTCAGAGTTCAGCTCCCTGCCCATGCCTCTCTGCCAGCAAGGGAAGGAATGTGATAGAATTTGCCCAAGAGGAGAAGGCTGTAGGGAGAGTCCAAATGCAAACAAAGAGAAATGCAGAGCCGAGCCAAAGTCAAGATCAAATCCAAAGGTCCAGAACACTGCAGGTCAGTCCAAAAGGGTCAAGAGAGCTGGAACGCAAGGGTCGTGGGCTTGAGAAGTGATTCTCTACAAGCAAACAGCAAGCCACCCTGACTGACTTATATACTGACAAAAACAAGTGTTACTCATCATTGTTCTGTTTACTCAGTCAGCTTCCCTCTGAGCTTCTTGTTTATGTCTCCTCTGTGATTGGAGGCTGGGGGCCAAAGGTAGATCTAATTCCTCTAAATCATTGCTGGTCCCTCTCCCACTGGCACTGGTTGCAGCAACTCTGTCTCAGCTTGTCTTTCAGCTGATGGGGGTGTTTCCAAGGTAGTTTCGTCTATCATCGGCTCTGTTTCTGGCACAATCAATTGCTTATCAACCTCAGAGCCGTCATTTATCACACTACCAGTGCTTTCTCTGCCCATAATGCTACCTGCTTGAGAAAGAGAAATTCCTGTATTTCAGGAATTAAATAATTTCACACACACAAGCACACATACATACTTAATATATCTTAGGCCACTTGTTATGATCAGGCCTTCACTTGGCAGCTTCCATCGTAAAACTATAAAATCACAATTAACAAAAAAACAAAAAACCCACCCTTAAAATTTCACAAAAAGCAGTTGAAAAGTCAGAGTAAGAATCAATAATAATAAAATAGCAACAAAACCACAATAGGCAGTAAATAGCAACATCAGATTCAGCACATGATCATTAAATAAATAAAATAATAAATCAACAAATCAATTAACAACATTAAGGAAAAAAAGCAGTTTGGGACAAATAGATGTTTATTGCTTAGTTGAAAGTTTTAAAATGATCAGGCCATATATAACTCTGCTGAATAATGTTTATTTAATACATTATACTGTTAGAATATAGAATTAATGTGTGTGTAGATACCATGGGGGAGAGCTTTTCTTCAAAATACAGTTCATACTGTGGAAAGAGTCATTAAATATATTGAGGTAAGCATAGGAAACTTGATTACTTGCTACACAGAAATAATGTTTGTATTTCTGGTAGGCATGGAAAAGAAAATTGCATTAAACCATTGCTTAAAATGAATTTTTCCATAAGAGTATAAATGAAAGTATATTATCACTGAGAGGAAACTACAAGCATCAGATTTCTTTCTCTCTCTTTTTTTCAAATTATATGTAAGTAAACAGCTACAAACTGTATGGTTTTAAGAATTTATTTACTTATATAATTAATTCATATTCCACATTTTCCTTGCAAAGGAACCAAGGGAACTTATATCCAATTAAAAGCAAGGTACAGCTAAAAATACTATTTGCACAAAAGTTGAAAATAATTGAAGAAACAATTATGTTAAAATACAAAGTTGAAACCATTTAAAACAGAATAAAATATAAAAACACAGATCTGTTAAAGCCCCTTCTAACACATGAATTATAAGCAAAAGGCTGGCTTAAATAATGTCTTTGTCTTCTGGTAGAAAAAGGAGAGGGGGCCAAGCAAACCTCCCATGGGAGAGAGTTCCACAGCCTGGAAGCATCCACTGAGAAGGTTTCTCCCCTGTCCTCACTGAATATACATGTGATAGTGATGGAACCAAGAGAAAGCCTCCCACCAAAGATATTAAAACTTGAGCAGGCTTATACAAGGAAGCACAGTCTTTCAAAGAGTCTGGACCTTCAAAGGGCCTCAAAGATCATAAACAAGACCCTGAATTCTGCCCAGAAATGGAATAGTGAAGCTGTTTCAACAAGGGACTTGTACCTGAGATTTCAAGGTATAACCTCCTCTGGTACAGGCTGAATCCCTCTTCTCTGATCTACCTTCCAAATGACTAAGAGCACCTCTGTGTCTTCTTGAATAAACTTCAGTTTGTTTGCCCTCAGCCAGTCCATAACTGACAGTAAACACTGGTTTAACACTCAGATAGTTTCCTCAGAGTCAGATGGAAAGGCGAGATAGAGCTGGGTATCACTAGTTTACTGGTGACACTGAATCCCAGAACTCTGGATAACCTCTCCCATTGGTTTAAGGTAGCTATTTAACAGCATGGGGAACAAAATCAAATATCAGTCAGGGTTTCAGCCAGATCACTGCTGAGGCAACAGGAAACTCCCAAAAAGCTGTCAGGAATCCATCTGGATCCATAAGCCTCCAGGGGAAGATTATTTGAATCAGTCCCCCACCCCTGCAGAGGCTCCAAGTCCTGGTGAATCTAAAACCCACCAGATAGAGATCTGTCCATGACAATGGAACTGTGAAAAGGCCTCCTACCTCCAGATTATTATCCTACCAGGAGGGGGCAGGTCCAGTGTGTGTTCTGCAGTACAAGGGGCACCAGATACTCCTTGGGACAGAACCATGGTTGTCATGGAGGACATGAAGTCCCAACCCCTCCCAAAAGAGTGGGCTCAGATGTTGAAGTCCTTCAGGGAAGCCAGCTGGGAACAAAGAGGCTTCAGCATCAATTGCCAAGACCAATTCATCCAGCTTAGGAAAAGAGACAGTTGAGCTGCAGTGCACTGGGATAGCAACACAATCCTTATTCTCTCCTTGAACCCACCTTCAAATACATACGCTCAAACATAGCCAACTGCAGGACAGAGCATCTGGTCAGTGAAATGGAATCCCAGCAGACCACTGCAACTCTTCCTCCCCTGACATTCAGCAGGAACATTTGCACCTAAGGAGCCTTTTAATAGGGTTATTCCAGTTATTTGATGTAAAGTACTATTGGGGACAATCAAGATCCAACTGCTCTCCCCTGATGACAGCACTACCACCTTCCCACTCCATATATCCTTCTGTTACTGTTCCAATGGCTGCTCTCTAGTTTACTTTCAATCCCATATTCTCTGTATGGTTCTTCCCCCCCCCCCAGCAGGGCAGACTTAAAATATAACAATAGAAACAACTTCCTCCTGTTATCCCAGACAGGCATGTTGCCTCTTACCCCCACTTCACTCCTGAAGTAGGTTCAGCTCAGAAGCAACCCCCTCTTTGGTGTCACCCCCTTTGGTGGCAACCCTCCAGTGGTGGATCCATCACCTAAGTTTATATCCCCTTGCAGGAAGGGGACTGATGTTAGCCTGGCTGATTAGTCAGTAGCTTGACTCAGTAGCTGGGACCTTGTCCTGCAGGCAGTGGAGATCAGATAGGTAGGCAAGAGCTTGAAGGAGAGAGAGGCAGCCACTGGCAGCAGCTTGCAGATGACAGCTGCCAGAAAGGACTCTCTCTACTATGGATTGTGGCGGTGGTGTTCTTTCTCCCCTTGTGCTCTTAAATGCACACAAACGTGCTTTAATCAATGGAGGAGTTTGTAAAACTGTGTCTGTTAAGAAAAATGCATTCAAGACAGCTCAGGAAAAGTTCATACCAAAATATACACAGGAATCAATAAATAATTTCACAACCTAATACAAAATCTTGGACAGGATGAGAAAACTGGTGGGATTCTCAGGAAGTTAGTGAAAACAGAACTGACAGGTCTTCACATTCCTAATTTTCAGAATGGTTGCATTCTCAAAATGGTAAATTTCAGTGCAAGACACACTATAGGGCAAATGGCTGCTCAGGAATGAACATAGAAGAGTCGTTGGCTCTTAATGCAGAATTGGTTTGCTTTCTTCTTCTTCTTTTCTCTAAACCATGTCTGCATCACTTGCTATTTATACCCTGCAGAGAAGTGATTGGGAGTTGCAGGCATTGCCAAAAGACTTCTAACGTGAGATATTTTCATTTTGTTTTTGACAATGCTCATTGAGAGGTGGGGAATGTATGCGTTTCTTTTCTTGGCTCATGTTTGGATGAGAATGTAGAAATTAGAAACACTTCCCAGCTGTTATGACAGCCCTATTTCTTGAAACCATCTAATTAACACCTTGGGTTTTCTTCAGTGCAGAACAGTACTGTGTAGCTAATAGAAAGGGGTGGGGGAAAGAAAAGAAATTCCTACCACACTCTTTGTCTGCGAGCTGTCACTAAAATGGAAACTACATCTGTCACTGCAAGCTCTTGGATTTGGTACAAGCTGCTTGATAAGAACTGATTGACAGCAGGGACGATCAAAATCGTACACTGAGTGCATTTACCCTCTTGCGTGCACAGCTCATTACTGACAAATGTAGTGACTTTGGAATAAAGATGTATATGGATTCAGTTTAGAAGATGAATGCTTATGAAGTGATCCTGTAAGACAATGTGATTCTCCCCAGGTTCAGAAAGAAGTCTCACAAGAAAGCTGAGGTAACCTTTAAGTATAGGAAGTTACTAAAATACTGACAGTTAGGAGCCTAGTTGGAAAAACAAAACAAAAGAGAGAGTGTGATGAGGCATTGGTCCAGAGGTGTTGACACCCTTGCTGTGCTCACCAATTCAAAGAAGATGTCATTATATGGGACAAGATTGCTGCTGGATTTACGTACAAGCTATGTAAGGCCATTTCCGCACTAGGCTGTTATAGCGCTATCATTCCACTTTCAACATCCTATGAAATCCTGGGTTTCGCAATTTAGGGAGGGGCATTGCCAGAGAGCTCTTTGGCCTCAGGAAACTACAAACCCCAGAATTCCAAAAGATGTTGAAAGTGGAATAATAGCACTATAACAGCATAGTGCAGAAATGGCCTAAGTTACAGTTTATGATCCCAGATAAATGAGGGGGGAAGCTATATATAATTTTTAAAAGCCATGTTCCATATAAGCCAAAAGTACATTTTAGATTTTCCATAATAGTTAGCGTAACACCCTTTTTCAGTAACGGTAATGCTTGGTAGTGCTGTGAGGCCTCTTACAGCTTGGCACAGTTTCAGACCTCCACATGTCTCAATCCATTCCTGGGCAGGAGATCATCATGGGTCAATAATTAAAGGCACAGGATGCAATGCAGGACACTGGGCTAAAAACACTAAATCTTCCACCCATCTCCTGCATTGGATTTGGGTCCCAGTCTGCAGGAAAAGATGGGAACAGGAAAAAAAAGGGCAGATTTGGAGGACAGCAAGATCAAGCACATGAAAAAGGGACAAAGAAAGTGCTATGCAGAGGGAGATTAGTTTGTTTCTTGAAAAGTGTGATCTACAGCTGAGATAAATATGGGAGACTGAATACATTGCACTGCATACCCTCCAACATTTCACAGATCAAAACGATGTGGCCAAACATCATCAGCTGATAATATAAAGCCAGGACTGCATACCTGTGCGAAGGAGAATGCTGCATTTTGATCTTCATTAGACCGTATCAAATTCTCCAACTTTTCACAGGTGAAAATCGTGGCCACATATGGTCACATGGGTGTGGTCAAGATGGGGGCACTTATTAATCAGGAAGAACACAGACGTTAGGAGAGGCTGCAGCAGTCTCCTTTAGCCTGAGCCTACTGGAAAGGGAAAAAATCCTCCCTCTAGTTAACTGAATGCAAGACACTTTTGCACTTTGAACTCAGTTTGCAGCAACTGAAGTAAGTAAAGGGGGAAAGAGGGAGGAAGAGGGGGAAAAACTGGAACATTTTAAAAGCAGCTGAAAAAGTAAGACAACAGAGGATTAATCAGGACTGAAAAACCAGGACACTTTTGGAGTTTCTGGTAACCAGATCTTTCTAGGGCACATACAATGCATTAAAATATAAAATGCAAATGATAAAGCAATCACTATGGAGAGTGGTTAATAAAGCCAAGATGAAACCATCTGCAAAGATTAAAAACATTGCAGCATATGAAACCAAAAATAAAACCAACAGCAAGGTAACACAGTTCTAAACCTAAAAAAAATCAACAACAGTTCTTTAAAATGCCTATGAGCATCAAAAGACTTTCACATGGCATCAAAAAGAACATACTATGTTTTTATTTTTTTTATAATATTTTTATTGCATTTTTCTAATGAGAAAAAAAAAGAGAACAGAGAGAAATGACAACAAAAAAAGGCTACACATATAAACAGATCCATATAAGATAAATAGGATATAGGGTGTCCATACATATATACAATAAGTCAAAAGAGCATATGCCTCTTAATATCCTAACACTAACCTCAGAAGGTTCTGCATAGGTCTAATCCATTGTATGTTACACTCTATAAAAAAAGGAAATTTAACAAATAACATTAGACAAACAAACAATAAGACACACAAAGAACTTCCTCCACTGGACAGAACCAGTATCTGATATACATGTATATTCTTATTACCCCTCTGTAATTTTTCATTTTCCTTTGAACTAATACTTGACCTCATGATGTTAAATTATAATCAGATAAGATAACTTATAATAAGAGCCCCTGAACAGCTATTTTCCTTAACTAGTCTCCTTCCCTTTCCCCAAAGAAGATAACAATTTCTTTCTGCCAAGGAGATAACTACCTTTACCTCTTAAGGGGCTTAAGGGTTATCCAATATACTAAATCCAAATTTTAAGTATTTGAAAAGGAAAAGGGAAAAAAATACAAATGCTGTCATGGTATCTGTATCCTCCTTAATGCATCCATTTTGTTTACTTCCTATAATAAAGGAGAGTGAATTTTTGAATTATTCTAGTAAGTCTGACAAAAGATGCCTCCTAAAGAGAAACTTTTTAACTTAAATTGTTACCATCCTAACATTTACATCCATTAACACTGCCCATTTCGCATTGTATAAAATCTATCAGTGGCTTCCAATTTGAAAGAAGTTTAGTATTCTTTTCATTTTCTAGCGTATGGGTGAGTTTATCCATTTCCACTAATTCCATTAATTTAGCTAACCATTCCTCCTCTGTTGGGATAGAGGTTTTCTTCCAGTGCCCTACAAATACAATTCTCGCTGCTTCTAACATATGCCGTATCAGTCTGCCATGGATATTTTCCTGTTTTTTATCTACTCAACTGGGGACACCCAAAAGAAAAAAAAGTTGGTTTTAATTCTAAGCCAATACCAAGAATCCTTTGCATTCTAGCTCTTATCATAAACCAATTTTTTTTTGCTGTATTGCAGTTCCACCATAGGACAAACTATTAACACTGAGAAGTACCACGAAGTGAGGAGGAAGATCAGCATACTCTCCAGGGAATTCTATAGTAGGAGCCTGAAGAAATATAGGTCCAGGGTAAATCAGACCAGATTTCTCCTGGTATCCTGAATGGATACCAAAAGAAAGCAGACAAACTCAAGTACAGTGTCTGACACTTTGGCCATTTCTGCACTAGATTGTTATAGTGCTATTATTCCACTTTCAACATGCTATGGAATCCTGGGGTCCATAGAATGTTGAAGGTGGAATAATAACATTATAACAGTCTAGGGCAGAAATATTCTTTATCATTTCTGTGGCTATCCCTACCATTAGGCAGGATGTGGTAAAGTTCTCAGACAGCAGATTTTGGAGCACCGTTAAAGGACAGTATGCTAATAATTATTCAAGAAATTTTTCGAAATCACTTTGTGGATTTTATCAGTCACGGATGATAACAAGGAAAACTTTTTTCAACTAAAGGGCCAAATTCAGTTTCTGAGGAGTTCTCAGGGTCTGAATTCTAGTGCCAGGCCCTAAAATATCAGCACAGTGTAGTTGAAGGCTCTTACTGCAAGTAGCTAAGCCTTAGGAGAGGCCTTTCAACCTTATAGAACCTTATAGAAATGGAAGGAATTGTATAAAAGCTGGGAAACCCCCAGACAGTGGTGTCATAAAGAACAGGGTGTGACTATCAGAGAAAGTCTACACAGTCTGAGGTTCCCCATCTCTGGACTAAAATATCTTGAGACATCTCTGTCTGTTTTGGGCCCCTTGAATCCTTGGCCCTTACTGCACTATGCCTGTAATCCTGCATTGTCTCGTCATGATCCCAGCAATGCCATTGCCAGGTGGGATCGGGACCTGAAAACTCCCCACCACACCGGTTTGCTGCTGGCAGATGGGTAGCTTTTAGGACTTGCTCCTTCCTTCCACAGTATAACTGACCTCTTCCTGCGCTGTACTGCAGAAAGAAGCACTTGATAGCACCTCTGCCCTTCCTGCACACCTGCAGCCGACAAGATTGTTGCACAAAGGGAGGCCATTATCAGATTTTTTCCGCTATTGGTATACAACACGATCATGACAACTGGGGACAAGAGAGCAGCAGGACCACAACAACATTGCATGCATCGCAGACCAGCAGCAATGCGTCCCCATGCCAGGATGGCACCATGGTGTGATAAGAGCCCTTTGTTTAAGGCCCTTTCACACTACTGCATTACGGTGGTATGATTTCATTTTCACTGCCATGACAACATCCTATGGAATCCTTGGATTTGTAGTTCAGGAGGATATTTAGAATTCTGCACCAGAGAGCTATCATGTGTCACCCAATGGCAAATCTCAGGATTCTGTAGGTTGGAACTGTGGCAGTTTAAGAAGACTCATAGTGCTATACCTGGGTAGTGTAGAACAGCCCTTTGAAAGAGCTAGTCCAACATTAAGAAAGCCCATTCTAGCAATCTCTTGAGCTGGCTATCTATATACCAAACCAGGAGAAATTGCAGGGCTGGCTCTTTTTCCCTCTGGGTGCATACCATGCCTCATCATCCCATGGTGCACTTGATTTTAAAAAAATGGTAAAAATTATCTTGTCACAATATTTATCCCCTTTCCTGAAAGGTGACCTCTGATGAGAGCAGAAGGATGTGGATGAGTTTAATCTGCAGTAACAATGACGAACCAGTCCTGATCAACCCCAGTGGTATAAATACATAAAATGACAGATTATTCTGCTGCTTCCCTCCTCCCCTTTTGCCCAACCATACACATACATATACCCTAATGCATGGCTAAACTCCAATTGTGCTTTATCTCTCCACTGCTGCCCCAGTGATTAATGCTACACTTTCTGGAAGACTGGAAAATGAGGGGAGACAGAGAGAGAGGGAAGGAGAAGCGATATGTATTTTTGGTGCGGTCTATCATTATCATTATTCCTTTATAATAGTTTTTTCTTCCCTCCTGTTAGAAGAGCTTAATTTACTACAGGAGCAGGGGGCATGACAGGTGAGAAAAGAGTTGTTGGCAGGTGGATGAATGGGGAAAGGCAAGGACAAAGACAGGAAAGTGCAGCTAGAAGTAGCTAGTATTTCTGGGAAGGATGGTAAGTTGCTCTGTGTGTGTATGTGTTGGCATTTAGAAAGACAAACCAGATTTCTCCACGGGTTGGGAATGATTCCCAGAATCCCCCAGCCATGCTTGGGAGTTATCATCCAAAAAAAGTCCCTTTCCCAAGCTGTGGATTTATACATTCCAAATACAGTTGTGGTTATTTAGAGCTTCCCACATCCGTTGTCCATTCCCAATTGGTGGTAGGGGGTTACCCCAAAACATGTGTGACTCAGGAGACCACCTACAATGTCAACGCCTTTGTGAAATGGTGGGGAATATTAGGTTAAAGAGGTCTGTGAGATAACCTTACGAGATCTTTTACACCTGTATCTACTGGTACTAGTGCAGGGGGAAACTAGCCAAAGATCCAAAGGTAAGCTTGTTTGTTTTATTGAAGGAATTAACAAACACACACATAAGATCTAAGCAGTCTGATAGAGCTGGAAGAGACCAGAGGGGCTATCTAGTCCAACCCCCTGCTATGCAGGAATACACATCAAAGCATGCCCAACAGATGGCCATCCAGCCTCTGCTTAAAAACCTCCAAAGAAGGAGACTCCACCACACTTTGAGGCAGCATATTCCACTGTGGAACTGTTCTTACTATCAGGAAGTTCTTCCTGAGGTGTAGGTGGAATTTCTTTTCCTGTAGTTCGAATCCATTGCTCCTTGTCCTAGTCTCTGGAACAGTGGAAATCAGTCCTGTTCCCTCTTTGATATGACATCCATTTAGATATTTAAACATGGCTATCATGTCCCCCCCTTAACCTTCTCTTCTGCAGACTAAACATACCCAGCTCCCTAAGCTGCTTCTCATAGGGCATGCCTTCCAGACCTTTCATCATTTTGTTCACCCTCCTCTGGACATGTTCCAGCTTGTCAATACCGTTCTTGAAATGAGGTGCCCAGGACTGGACACAGTATTCCAAGTGAGGTCTGACCAAAGCAGAATAGAGTAGTACTATTACTTTCCTTGATCTAAATACCATAATTGAAAACAACTGTTTTCAAAGCCTGTTCACAATTTTGAACTTATTCTGTCCAAAATTGACACCTGGTTGTTCTTCACAAAAAGCAGCATTTTCTGTAGAGAAAATAATATTCCTACATAGACATATTGTTTTTTGTCCAGGAAATGCTGTTTTCTGCACAGATAGTGTTGATTTTTATGGAAATCTCCCATATAAGAATTTTGTGCAGAATAAGTCCTCAATTACAGAATTTTTCTGTAATTGCGAAGGAAAAGGAAACTGGGGATGCTGGGCTTCTGGTAGAAGGAAAAAACAAGTGTATTCCCTTTGAGAGCACACCTTCATTTCTTCCCCTTTGACCAAGCTTCTCTATGGTCTGAATTCCCTCTCTCCTCCTTCTTTGCAGCAGTAAGCAACAGCTGTAGGAGCCCATCGTGGAGCTTGACAGTTGCCATGTCATGGGAGAATATAAAACTGTAGATAAAGAGTTGTACATGAATTCCTATAGCATTACAACCCGATGAAAGTCCCATTTAGTTCAGTTGAAGTTACTCCTACATAAGTGGGTATACCATTGAAGCCAATTTTTTCCTCATCTGCTCTCCTATATTCAGTTTTAACCTCCACAACTGGTGCTCAAGAGAGAGAGGGAAATTGTGCTATTAAAGGCATGTGTGTGTGTGTGTGTGTGTGATGCTCAAATACGTCCAGCCTCATCAACAGAAACTGTGTGATCTCTGTGTTATCCAAGCTCTTGTGCCATGATGTCAGAGTTATTTGTTTGGTTGATTACATGTATGGTAAGCAGCTAGCCTGTTCCTTCTACTCTGAAACACACTAACAGGAATTAATTTCCATCAGATTTTTCATGATACATACCATGCATGAAAAGGCTGTTGAAAGATTAGAAAAGTAACTTTTTTATTTGCTTAACAAATCTTGCCTTAACTCCAGAAGGATGAAGAGAGATTACATGTATCTCCTACTCCATCTCTCCATTGCTCAAGTCTGTAACTGCTTAGCATTGGTATATATTAATTGTTCCAACACAGTCTGATCAGATTTGTTGTCTTGTCTGGGTTGAAGATTAAGGAAGCAAAAGCTGGATACTCTTTTGCATTTCTAGAAGCAAGCCACAAATTAAATTGACTCAAGGATATAGATGTTTGTTTACCTCACTACAATGAGGGACGGTAATGGTACAACCTTCCTATTTTTCTGATTTTTGTCAAGCTTGATCATTTTGAATTTTGCAGAGTGCTTTTCTGCTGTTCAAGACCATTTAATGGTTGTCATTGCTGAAGGTCATTTCCTTGGTGAACCAAGGCTTCTTGCTCTTCCCATTGCATGCTGTTCTTCCTCCCCTTTGGTATTTTGAATGACACCTCTTTCATGATGGCAGCAAAAGGTGGTTCTGATTTGGCACTGTCATTCTTCATTGCCACTAAGCTATTACAGATGTTGGACAATATATGATGTGTGTGTTTTTTAAATAAAGCTATTTAGCTGTTGGAGAATATGTGATGTGGGTTTTTTTCTCTCCATTGTATCATTTTTACTGAAAGCCCCAGTTATTGGATTAGATAAATCATTATATAACACAGTGCAAGGAAGCAGAATTTCCATACTAAATTATCTGTTATTCCATTTCCCTCTTAAGTTCTCTTGTCCACATTGTCGTCACTATCGACTGCAGATGTCTACATCTTTCAGTCTCAATTTTGTTTCCTTGCAAATCCTTTGTGCATTTTCTTCCTATACTCATTCCATATTTTCTCCACATTGTAATTCACTGAAATTTTAATGCATTCTTCCTAATTTGTACAAAATTTGCACAATTTTTCTAATTTGCACAACATTTCCCACAGATTATTACTTTATTTTTCTAGATTTTGCCCATTTTAACTGTTCATGTTTTAAACTATGTGCATTGTTTTGTGCACACTTTGGACAAAAACCTATTGGTGTCTTATACATGTGTCAGTCATCCTACAGATGCATGTGCCCATTTTTATCTGATGCAGAACATCCACATTATAGAAAGTAAAGGTTGTAGAGGTGAAGTTGTGTATGTAATGACATTATGCATGTAGATGTATATTAATTTGTTCACGTGGTTCTGTGTTGGATTGTGAAATGTTGCCATTGTGCAAGGGTGGCATAGCAAAATTAGTGCCTACGTCCTCATAGATTTATGCTACACAACCCTAATGTAGATCTTGGCCATTATGTCTTGCTTATGTCCTGTAAGGTGCACATTTTCTCATGACAAATCTCAGGAGATGTGATCAGGTTACGTTAATTAAAACTGTCAAAACCAACAAAATATCCTTTGGTTCCTAATGTGTGGGATGAGATTGGTTGGTTGTGAATTAAATGTTGCGATTTTAATCTACTAGGCCTACGTAGTACTAAATGTAATCCTCCAATTGGAGTCAGATTTTCCCCACCGTAATAGGTACTGGGACATTGCCATTTCAAATTTCCCAGAATGCCCTTGAGCTCCAGCCATAGTGGAATTCTGGGACATTCTGAGAAATTTGCAGCTGCGAATTTAGGGCCATTTCTGCACTATGTGCCATTAGCGCATTGTAGTGTTATAATCTTGGCATTGCCATTTGTGTGATGCCATTGGGTTAGGAACACTCCTTCACGTACCCTTCTGCTTTCAGTGGATAAATACTGCCATTGCCAGCCATGTACCTTCCACATTACAGTGTCCTTGGCCACTCTCTTGTTCCACCTTCACCCCGCTTCACCACTCCTGATTGGACAGGTGTTTTTGTTTTTGGAAGCCATACTGGTGCAACAGTGTTTTAATGGCATAACACACCAGTAAACTATTGCACTGTTGCACTATAATGCTTAAAAATGTATTTAAAAAATTGAGAAGTCTTAACTTGAAGGACAAATTCAGAATAAACACAGAGAGGTGATAAATTATGATGTCACTGCACCATGGGAGTAATTGAAGGAGGGACAAGCTGGGCAAGCCCACACCCCACCCATTCCTGGATCCACGATGACAGGAAGTGCTATCAAGTGCTATTACGGTACTGCACTTAGCCGGCTGATAGGATTGAAGTGCTAAAGGAGATTCTTAATGGATTTTTTTTCTGGAAATGGTATAAAGCAGTTTTGCAACCTTTGGGGGAAGGATAGCATCTGGGTAGCAATGACTGCATGTAGTAGATGACTCCTGGACCAGAAACAACCCTCCATTGTTGCACTATAGCGAAGTTGTATGGAAATGACCTAAATTGTCTGCAGAGTCCCAGATAATGGAGCCTGAGAGTGGCTTGGGTGCTTTGGGACATTGTGGGAAATTTAAAATCCCATACTCAGTAGGGCTTCATGGTACTTGATATGGTAATTCAACACTGGTAGCCTCTCCTAAGGCATATGGACCTTAACAACTTTATGAGGATATTAGGTAGTGATTCTATCTAATACTTGGCTTTAAACTCAATGTTAAGATGTCATTGATTTTCCACAGCTGTATCTCCCTACTTTTTTTTTCTCCCAAGAGTGCTCAGAATAGCAGTTATGGGTTGCATTTTATCAGTACCACAGCCAGTGTAAGCTTCACAGCTGAACCTGTATTTGCAGCCAATAGCTGAAATATCCATTTTAAAAATTTAGGATCCTGTTTACCCCTACATTTCATTAACTGAAAGACACTCAAACCTTTGTGATTCATTTCTCACATTTCTAGCTTTCACTGAGTAGTTTAAAGTGGCTTGTTTTTTATCATCACGTTTTATCCTCTCAACAATGATCTAAGGTTTATTAAACTGAGAATTCAAGGGCATCTGGAGTTCTACATGGGTGAGCAGAGAATTGAAGTCAGGCCTCCCCAGTCCAAGTAGATACTGGCACTAGTACTGTGTATTACTTCCAGTATCAGAGGAAGTATATTTCATAAATTCCATTGCTAGATAACTCCTAGTGGGAAGGGAACTGTAGTTCTCATGCGACACTTGTGGACTTTCCATAGGTATTTTCTTGGCCACTGTGGAAACAGAATGTTGGACTGGACTAGATTGGTTTTTGTTTTAATCCAACACAGCTTTTCTTCAGAGCTTGGAGAAATTGCCTTTTTGATCAACAGCTCCCAGGATTCTCCTGCCATCATAGCACATGGTGATGTACTCCTAAGGGGTCTGGGACAAAGTATTTGCTTCTCCAGTGTGGAAACAGATATTGGATAGGGTTTTGCTCTGTTCCAGCACAAATCTCTTTCAGAGCATGAAAGAAGAGTTTTGGACAACAACTTCCAGAATCCCACAGACAGTGTGAAAAATAGCTGATCTGAGAGAATTTGTCATTCCAAAGTCTGTTATTCCAATGTGTTTAATGCCAAAATTTGGTCTATTGGACCAATCTGAATTTGCTTGGAAAAATGTGAACATATCTGTCTGTCTCATGCCACCATGAGCCCTGGTGGCATGAGTCCTGGTGGTGCAGTGGTTAAATGCCAGTCCTGCAGCTACAGTTTTGTGAGGGTTCCTGGTTGACTCAGCCTTCCATCCTTCCACAGGTCAGTAGAATGAATACCCAGCTTGTTGGGGCCAATTAGCTAAACACATTGTAAACCACTTAGAAAGTACTTAGCTGATAAGCGGTATAGAAATACACATGGTATTGCTATGTTCTTACTGAGATAGGGATGTATATGATTTCTTGCTTTGTTCCCACATATAGGAATAAATAATTTCAGCAATTTTTCCCCACTAGACGAGAATCGAAGGCTTTCCGCACAATTTTCAACCACTTTCTAGGAAGAATAACTCGTGTAACAATACACCTGTTTTATTTTTCACCCAAAAAAAAAAAAAGTGTGTTTTTGAGCATCAAGCTTGTTTTCTGTGAAAAAATATTTTTGTGTAGGAAACAAAATATTTTGCATAAAATGTGCAGTTTGCTGCACAAAAAATATTGGTTTCTGAATTCATCTGTGTAGGGGGAAAAAAGGGTATTTTTCTACAATTGAATTTTCTGAAAAGTCTTGAAGTGCAAAGAATTGCATGGCTGTTCTCCTTTTCCTCAGTAGGTTATCTCATGTGTTGAGATACACTTTTTTAAAAAAGAATAAGAATATTAAATAGCATTCTTTATATCCCTGTACTGAGGTGGCAATAAATACATTTGAAAACCTATATAAAAGTAATGTTCACAGCCCAGACTTGTGTGTTCAAAACAAAGAAATAAGAACAATTAAATAGACAAGGAATGCACCAAGAATGGATAAGAGAACTCATCTTTGGAGGAAGATGAGCTTGAACTTGAAGGCACATCTGGCCTAGCATTGTGTTCTCACAATTTTTATTTTATTTTATTTCCCACCTTCCTCCCATTGCAGTACCCAAAGAGGCTCATAACATAGATTAAGACAGAATAGAGCTAGAATCAACCATAATAGAAAGCCAGATGCTAGATCTGCTGAGGGTGGTGTTGCTTCAAAGGATGCAACAAGTAATTTTAGCAATTTGCTTCCTGCAGAGAGAAAACCTATGAAAACTGTGCAGTTTTTAAAAGCTATTTGCAGTCCATTACTTATTTTGCCCAAAATCCACACTTGGGGTTTTAAAACAAAGCAAAACAAAACTCTCCAGCATTTTGTTTCCTGCACAGAAAAGGTAT